>PDUO01000069.1:0-133352 GCA_003008705.1 Pezicula radicicola | reverse complement strand
AWCTYSTYTTAGTAAGACCTAATTCCGATTGTCTAGATCAGCATTTTATCTCGTATAGAAAATTTCACCCTAACTAGTTGCAGTCTATCTTAACAGGATTTTCTATGGGTATTCTTATCGCAAGGTCTGATAGAGACTTCGGTGTCCAGCATGGCATACCTACAATATTATCAACTCCGAAAGGAACATACGCAATTCTCTGCCTCTTTATCTTCCTATGGATTTCTGCACCTATAACCTTGATATTCGACTGGCCTCAAGACTCAACTGGATCGGATGTGTATAAGAGGGTATTTGAGATTGGCGACGGCATTCATGTCGGGATTACTGATGGGCCAGTTTTTGGCTGCCTTGCTATGGATTTACTATTTATGTGCGTTCCTTGTCTTTTCTAAAACTCTACTCCATTTTCTACGTTTATCTCCCACAACCACCCTACCTATTACTGATAAAATTGTGTGTTTGCAGTCTTGGTTATATCGAAACCTGGATTCAACTTGGTCGATCCCTTTATCACGCTCGTAAGGTTAATTCAGCTAGCGTAGTAGTTTAGTTCAGTCAAAGAATTTTGTTGAAAGAATATGACTAAACAGATTTGAAAACATATTCCACTAGTGAGCGGCACACACAACCGAGGGAACATCGAACTCCTTCAGATCCTACCGCTTTTAGGCTTGCATGGCAACTCTACATATGAAATTTCTATATTCTGATGTGGGGTTCAAAGTTCACGTGCGCGAGAATTCTAGCGGCCTGGAACCCAATTTTCAGCGACTGAAAGCCGCCAATATCATTACCGATTGCTGGATCCTGGGGATATCTGTTCCGGATCCAGCGCTCTACTTTTAACGCAATTGCCAATTACTAGACCAAGACCTCGTTCTTCCTCGTAAATAGAAGATGGCGATCTTGCTGAGCACTTCCAGCCCTCACACATTGACAGCAAGTCTACAGACGAGGTACAAGTTTGCCCGGTACATCATCTATCGACCATACCTTTATCAGGCACTACAGAAGCCGGGAAATTTGACGCTAGATGGTTTGTCAGGATGTGCAAAGGCGCTGCATATGAAGATATTTACTCTTCTCATCTCCTCGGACAATTCTACTAAAGTAGAATCAGGCTTGTAAGCTCTGGCCAATGCTGCTCAATGTTTTTTAGTCGTAGAAACGACCTCTACCTCATCTTTGAGAATACAGCCACACGTTGAGTTTTCTCCCAAACAAAAGCTCACTTCTGCGTTATGATGCGAGACCAAAATTCTGATGCTTGAGCGAAATAGCTTCTTCTCAGTCCTCATCCTGCTCTATGTCTGCCGCAAAAGTAAGATCCTGCAACCTCTTTTCATTTGGCTATTGTGGTTATTAGCTATACCTAAGTAGAAAGTCCAATTAGAAACTAGAGGATATATTTGTATATAGCTGTAATATTTTAAATCTATAGAGTTATCTATAGTTAGGCTTATAGTTTATGATATAGCCTTCTCTACTACTACTACTAGATAAAAGTTCTATTACAACAACTATTAAAGTAAGCTTAAAGACTATATATAAGACGCTTATATAATATTTAGTGTCCTAATTCTAGAACAAGAAACTAAAAGAGATATTTAAGCCTAGATAGCAAAGCTAATACACCTAGGGGGCTGACCTAGTTAAGACTTTAGGGATCCTACTTGCTAACAAGGCCGACCTTAATTTCCTTTGTGGCCGCCTTAGACCACCTCTTGCAGCTACATTTCTCCATATAATAGTTCCTATTGAGGATTTCCTTTTCCTTTTATGTGGCTAGCATCCAGTCTCCTGATCTGATCACCCGATTGATCTAGAACAGGCTTGGACACGATCATACCAATGTTTCCCGCTAAAATGATGGCATCGCTAACCTCCACCGTCGGGAGGCCAGTCTCCTTTGCGACCTCAAGCTGCTCTCGACGCCACATCTTGAAGAAGATCCATGTTCCATGAAGCTGAGCCGCTGAGAAGGCGATATGCAGTATAGGTGTAACAATTTTGAAGGCGATCGTCCATCGTTCCCACAGTGAGCCGAAGAGGTACATGGTAACGATTGTTTCTGCTATAGTTCCAGACAACGTTGTGAAACATGCAGTACGAAAGACTTTGGAGAGCATTGAGTGTGAGGTTGGATACAGACGGTATATAACGATCGCGACGTGGGGAAGGAATTCTGCGATTATATCGAATGCGCCTGAGGGCCATTAGCACAAGATCTAAGCTGCAGAACTGCAGAAACTTACCCCATACAGTACAGAGGAGGAATTCAATTGTTGCATCCTTCTCACTGCTTAAATTTAGACTGATGGCGATGGCACTTTGACCCACTATGATGGTACCAATATGATGAATCACGCTTACAGGCGACACCTTCATTCTGTATATTAGCTCGAAGATATACATGCCTATAAGCATCTGAGCAGCGATGATGAGGATGTCGCCCATCGTCACAGAACTCCCATGCACATATGGAGAGTGGTAGTTTTCATGACCGAAGGCAACCGTTATGAATGGATATGCCGCCAGAATCAGAATGACGAGCTTCGTTATGCCGGCAATGTGGTGATTCAAAAATCCCCTGCGATTGATTTCGCTGAGTGAAGTGTAAGATTTTCCGTAGATCTTTGTCAAAATGCCTCCTTCTAGGACATAAAGACGTAGCAGAGAGTAGACGACCATGATCACTGAGAGAATCAAGCCGGAAAATGGCGCGAATTTCGAGATGCTCTGCTGAGGGAATTGTCTGACGTGCTCATCGACTGGTAGGTGGTACTTGGGACTCATCCTGGATAAAAGATGGGAGAGTACTGGATAGCATCCAAAAGAGTATGGCGAGGGATTTTTGCAGCGACAACGGCGCAATCAACGTGAGATAGAAGAAGAAATGAGTATGATTGCAATGTTCCTTGTGAGAGAATATCTTGTTCTGCTTCTATTTAAGTCATCCTCGGCCTCTCTGATCTCGAATTCTTCTAAATCATCGTCTGTGACTAGGCTACTATCGTAAAACGCAGGCTCATCTTTAAGAGCGGTACAATATGAACCTAAAACTGCTCAGACCATCCCTATCTGTAAGGTCGAGACAGTCGCTAAGAATTTTGACGTGTTGGGACCATTGCGCAGCACTTTGCCCCAAGCCAGAAAGTGGATACAATTTGTTCCTGGGGAAATCTTCTAAAGGTGACATCGACTACTAGGCTGTGATGATGAATTCAGGCCATTTTAGGGACTGAATCAACATGTTTACATAGGAACAGGCAGCAGTTTCTTAATAACCCCGTCCGTAATGAGCTATCGATTGCGTTTACAGAATCACTACACCTACTTCCAATGGAATGCTAGGACCCATAAGTGGCTCAGGGAGAGGCTTAGGTGGAATACGAGGACAAGGAGAACAAGGATTTCTTTAATATTACGAAGACGAAGTTGGTTAGGTAATTATGTAATATTCAAATCGGCCTTATAAGGAGAAACCGAAACGGGCGCCATGATGACCCGATTGAGAACCCTGCTCTGAGGATCGCCCTCAAGCGACCTCCTTGTCACAGCACAGCCCAGACTAGGTCCGGTATATGAGGGATAAAATATACCGCCTGCAATTATCTAATTTATCTTTCAGCGTCCGCTTTAGTGTCACTCATCCGAAATGTAAGTTGATCATTATAGTAAGGGACCTTGAACAGGCCGCATGGATTGCTTACTATGATTTAATTTTGATTCTCCAACACGAGCTATCTAATAGAAGCTCGTGCCTCGAACTAATGGAACACAGTTAAGAATAGTAAATCGCCATTCACAGTAAAAGTGGAATTGAAAGTTGCAGTATGCCTTATAGATATCACGCTCGTCTCAGTGTCTGAAAGGGGTATTTTGAATTGTGAATCCATCTGTGATTCTAGTTCTGCACCGATTGCTCTGTCGTTTTGGTTGACTACCTGCTCAAGCTAGGGTCTCCTCAAATGTTCGATAAACCTCCCAGTCAAGTTTTCTCCTCTAAGGATAGGTCGGCATTATGGTCATTATATCTTTCATAGACAAAATCGTTCAATCTTGTAAGTTATGGGCTCAGGTATCTTTCCTTTTTTTAATCTTTATACATAGCTAATCATAGATAGATACCCTTTGGGAATGTCCGCACTGGCTTCTCCTGTCCCAAGTCCAGGTGGTAAACGCCACCTTCTGACGCGCGCCGAATACTGTAGATAAATTTTCTTGAATCTCCAAAAGCATCACAGATATCCCTACCGGTAGCCATACTTCCTGATGGACCCAGGCTCTCTATCATCGGCCTCAACATTCTTGCTATAGCTAAGTGGCTGGCATCCTTCACTACGACTCTATTGGCCAAGAAGGCGCTAATAATGAATAGAATGAACTGCACGCCTCCTGTTAAACCTAGAATGACATGGACATATTTCCATTCATTCACATTGAGCACAACTCCAACCTCCGGTCGATCGCCCGAAACAATAATGTACGGATTATACTGCGCGGCGACCCCAATGACACCGATAGCGAAGCGTGACATGAGAAGACTCATTCCTGTAGTACTGCCGTTTTGAGGAGCTCCATAAAGGGACTCAGCTGGATATGTCTGATATTGTATGTCGCTGTTATTTACCAAAGAGGATGTTGCGAATCCTTGGAGGGCAATTGCGGCAGAGGCCAGATCTCTCAAGCCAGCTGAGACTTCATGCTCAGCGCGCGTAGTGTTGTTAACATTACCGATGGTCACATTACATTCGTAGTACCATGGATTGTCTGCTGAAGCCTCGAGTGCTGAAATTGTGCTGCAACCTATACCACAGCTTTGACTTGGTCTGGTAACAAATGTCGACTGAGACTCTCCGCCGGCGAACGGAATGCTTTTCTGGGACCTGGTGCCATTGGAATCGAGCAAGATGGTAATATTTACAGTTGTGCCATTTCCGCCTTCAACTACCGTCCAGCTGTTACAGGTCCCTGTTGCATTGATCGACCGATTGGTTGCAACCGTGACAGGATTTGAAAAGGACGGGTCTGATGAGGAATCGGAGAAGATATACTCGTAGTAGTCGTCGCCGTAGAAAAGGGGAGGATTGTCTAGACCCCATAACGATCGAGGAGGTGGGACGGAATCTATAGGTGCAGAAATATATGCCAGAGCTATGGTGCCGTAACTACTCAATAATCAATATGTCTTTGATGACGATACTACAAAGGCTGTCAGAACAACTGATGCCATCTTGGCTTACCTATTAGCAGTATATTGCAGAGCGCCATCAGCTTGAGAGCTTGATGAAACAATTTTGTTAGTACCTATCACGGACATATCTGGGATCGAGACATTGCCAGCAACAGTCAGAGCGAAGAACTCCGCATCATCAATAGAATAAGTCAAGCCAAGTGTTGCGACAGCAATTTGGGCGGCCTATGCTAAGTTTAACTTTGTGCGAAAATCTACGAAAGTAGGGAACGGCTTACAATGTTCAATAAAACCCATGCCAGAACGGTGAGGATAACATTGGCTCGAGGAGCAACAGTGGCTAGTTTAAGCACATGGCTTATGCTTTCAGAATTTAAAATTAAATCCACCTAATGCAAATGTCGTGTCAGAAGTTATGAAGTCTGCTCGATAGGGCTTGATTCACCTCATATAATGACCTTTGTCTACGACTGAGAATCCACCACCTCATTTCAGTCGCAATGGCCTTTAGACTGCTGGCAATACTCAAACCTAAGGCAATAGAAAGACCGGTGATGAGAGCATTGAACTGCCTCTTTTTTGCCTTGCTTATAACTGATTTGCCGGAGTAGGAGCACAACGTTCCATAGAGACACGCAATCAATATTGCGGTAATAAGCCACCGATAGAGACCTCCGACTAGAAGTTTCCTTAGCTGTTTCTTGGGATGAAATTCTCTGCGAAGTTCTCGAAGCTTCTCATCGTTTAGTTCTGTATAGTGTCTCTCTTGGACCGCATCGAAATCCCGTAGGTCGTTTGACTTTGGTATGTTTCCATGAACGGAACCTATCGAACACGTTACTTCAAGTTCTCCATAGATTAATATCTCAACACTGACTGTCTTTTTCATGGTATGATTCGCCTTGTCGCATTCTGGCTGATGGTGTCGCGGGCTGACTGTTGATCCCATCCAATGGAATGTAGTCTGGCATGCTAACGACTGATCAGATCTGGGGCAATGTGGAGCAGTTGCGATGTTGATAGACTGCTTCGATTTTCGACCTCCTGACAGACAAATGCGAAAAGTTGAAAACCAGCTGCTGCACTCAAGTCAAAATTAAGTCGTTTACTAACGCACAGGGCTACTCGTATGCTC
Source organism: Pezicula radicicola (assembly GCA_003008705.1). Taxonomy (NCBI): domain Eukaryota; kingdom Fungi; phylum Ascomycota; class Leotiomycetes; order Helotiales; family Dermateaceae; genus Pezicula; species Pezicula radicicola. Next base: position 127,017 of record PDUO01000069.1, on the reverse strand, counting down.
CAGGATACTATGGCGATCCAAACATTAACAGCTGAAAATCGGAGTCCCCAGAGCATTGAGTTTCGGTGCTATGCAAGCACGTTTTGGCGAATTCATCCTTCTCCGTGACTCAGGGGATCCAAGATGTACCATTGGGCAACTTTAATTCTCTCAGGAGCCAATTACATGCATGACATCCTCCGGGAATTTGCATGACACAATATCAGACGGCAGGACGCGAACTCACTGCAGTTTAGCGGTTTATTTCGAGGCATTATGTTAGGTACAGCCACAATGTGGTCACGCCGTGATTTGTTTCAACGTTTTCTTTCTCTTTTCCCCTATCTCTTTCCGTCCTCGTGTATCAACTTCCTCTGACACATTCGGTGTTCGTTAGCCTATACGGTCGGAATGGTGATGAGCGAGAGCTGGTTATAGGCGACGCCGGGTGAGTTAAGGGGAGTGAGCCTACATGTTACGAGAGCCGTAACTTTAGAGAAGCGCCGAAATTATCCGTTTTAAATATTAAGATCTTCACTTGTGGGGATCTGCCTTCCAAAAACCCTTGAAATGTAAATGCTTTTCACGCTTTAAGCGAGCCTTTAAGGCTAGAAATAGCGCAATTTCTCCTTAGCTTTCAGGGTATATTACAGGGTAGACCCCCGCAAGTGAATCGAATTTGCTTAGATTCTCTGGTAGTCCCAAAATTAACAAGGCTTGCACGGGCTACGGCTAGCTAGGGTGGAAATTTTATAGTGCCGTAAGCCCGCGGCCTACCTGAAACGATTGTCCCGTAAGCCCGCGATCTCTCTTTGTACGTTGGATGGTTCTTAGAAGGAGGTACGAGTAGAAAGAAGATTATTTCCCGGGGAGTAATATTGCTAGCAAGTTAACTTTCTAACCCTAACCCTAACGGAGTGGATTGTAGAAGGTGAACACAATCGACTTGAGAAAGCTGGCTATTTGATCGACTCGCATGTCGTCTAATTCATAGATATCAGATATTGTGGATGTCTTTGTATCTTGAGTTGATTCGTATGGGTTGGAGTAGAAGATGAAGGTGAGAAGTGAAGGTGGGAGAGGAAGTGGGGCAGTTAGATCGTGAAGATGTATCACAGCCAAGGCGTAATCATACCACAACTGTTGCTGATGGTTATGAAAGCTTAATAGGAGTTAGCATTTAAGAATTTGAAGAAGTTGTCGTTTGTGGTTGCTTCTTGGCCAAGAAACATTATGGAAGAGAGAGTTGAAATGGTGCAGTGGGCAGATGCCTGACGGGTAACGAAAAGAGAGAGCCACGACCACCTCTCGGTTGATAAGAATCTAGATGGATATATCCTATAGGGAAAATGGAGCAAAAACTTTCAATGCAGTTGAAGATCGCGAAGATCAACTAATTCGTTGTTGTGGTAGGCGAGAGGAAGTTGGAGGATGGGAATTGAACAAAGTGAGTTGTTGCTTAGCGAGCACTGGTGTATGTGCAGCGACTTCGATAATCTTCATGGTAGGATGATATTAGGCTTCGGGCATCCCGTCAAACCAACGAACCCCATGCTGTTTGCATAGTGAACTGCGTGCTTATGGGTGCCCTTGGTAGTCGGCAGTTAAACCACTGTTACCTAGCTTCTCATCCAAATTTATACAGAACCACTGTCCAAACCCATCAACCCTCCCTCACCTTCACCTTCTACCCCAACCCACACGAATCAACTCAACATACAAAGACATTCATAATGCCTCCTCTCACCTTCACTACTCACCTTCGCTATCGAAGCTATTTAACAACACTCCCTTGAAGCAATAGCACTTTGAAGTTGCACTATGGTACTCTGGTAAGTACAATCATTCGAGTTTTTACGGAGATTGACTGATTTGGTTGGCAGATTCTAGTTCAACATCAATAGGACGTCGCGTAGCTTTCACTTCCAGACGCGGCGAGGGCCTTCACCTGCGTACACCGATCAACATCAAGACATTTAGTTATTACATTACTCAATGCACGAGAAAGCTGTGAATGATGTTCGATTCGTTAGAGGTCTCTAGCTTACATAGCATTAAGATTTTCTCTGGGGCTAGAAATGAAAATGAATCAATGTAAATTTATCTTTATTCGGTCGGAATAGTCAAATGAAGTGAAAAATCAAGGCTCAAATGAAGATGAAATTGATCTCGAATTCCTTGCGAATGAAATGAATTTTCATCAATTTATCTGCAATTAACATGCCGTTCCCAGCCAATTATAGCGCCAAACTTACATTCAACGTGTCCTCTTGTATGTCCGCCTATCTCGCCCGAATATCTATTCCCAACTCCATCTGTGAGGTTATTCGTAAAGTTATTTCTCAGGTTTCGAACTCAAATTCGACGGTTTGGATGGAGGAGGAGTTTGGAGGTAGTAAGGGCGCTGCGAATATTAGCTTGATTCAATTTATAAAGCTATAAAAAAATTATGAATTTTCAACTAACCTTTGTGCACAATACCGGAAGTGGTTGGTCCACTCTAGACTAGGGTTTGTTTGCCTTTGAATTTTTATATATTTAACTTCTATGTATAGTAACTTAGTTACACTTAATAAGAGCAACTAGACATTTAGGAATTAGAATATAAAGATTAGAAATCTTGTTAAAAAGAGCTACTTCTAGCTAGAATTGGTTAGTATACTTAATGTTTAGTTAGTGTACCTAACTTTTGGGAGGTATACGCACCGTTTAGCCAATCTAAAAGGTAAGGCCATAATTACATGTAGCAGTCTGCTGCATGGGTGTTTAATTAAGGGATGACCCGGAGACTTTGCCACCTGTCTCCCCTTTTTATATTATCCTCATTGAGGTGTTTTATAGTGTCAATTCAATTAACAGCTTACACATTATCTATCTACAACGCCCTTTCTCAGTAGAATAAAATAAAATGAAACGTCACTCACATCCTCGTAGTGACAGTTTATCCACACAGCCAAAACGAGCTCGAAAGTCAACTGGAGCTCAAAAGGGTCAATCGCCACGGCCACCAGAACTGGCTGACACAAAGTCAACCCAACAGCAAGCTGAGCCGTACTATCTTGGTTCAGTACAGGTTCCTCTCAATGCCCTTTCGGCTACGTGGAGTGACGGCAGCAACCGAGATGTGACAGAAGCCCATGTAGTAGATCTCCGTCAACTTTTCGAGAAGCAGCTACAGCGTGAGGAGGATAAGAATTTTCTGACTATTGCTTTCACTCGTTCCCAGCTCGAACGTATACTAGACAGCGTGCAAGCGGATGATCCAGACCGACAAAAATGGGTCTCAAAAGCCATCCCTCTGTTTCAGCAAGTGGATGGAGGTAAATAAGTCGCCAACAGAGATTCTAGATGGCTAGCACCGTATTGCAGCCCTTTAAAGTTTGGTACAGCGCCGAAGCACCGGCCAGGGGTCACACGAGCTAGAGGACAGCAACACTTGGTGGCCCTGCAAGATCTATGACGTCGGTGCCATAAGTACATTCTTGTTCTGGCTGCAACCATACTAACAGGCGTGAGACGACCCGCAGAGAAGACAAGGCATATTCGCTACTAGGTATTTTCGACGTTAATATGCCGCTTATCTACGGCGAAGGGAAGGATAAGGCGTTGAACCGACTCCGAGAGGAGATTAATAAGGCTTTAAATGGTAGGTTATTCTCTTTTGTTACGACCACTTATCAAAAGCAAGGCATATCGGATCAGGAAGCGGCTGGTTAAATCAGGGTTCAAGCGCGAGGACTTCTCGGTCGCCTTTAGTCTCTCTAGTCTATTCGATGTCAAACATTTCATGGGCAGAGAGGCAGAGCTCCTAAAGATGCGCAAGGCACTTAGCGGCGACGGCTCTCGCCAAACAATTATTCTTTACGGTCTCAGCAGAATCGGTAAGATACAACTAAGTGTCGCATATACAAAGCAACGCAAGGATAGCTACTCGGCGATATTCTGGCTAAACATTAGGGACGAGAATTCTCTGAAGTAAAGCTTTGCTAAGGTGGCTAGACAAGTATCGAGAGAACACCCTTTAGCTATCCGACTTAGTAATATAGATATAAATGAAATCCTCGACGAGGTGATTGATGCTATCAAAGCATGGCTGAGTTGGCTAGACAAGACGCGATAGCTAATAATCTTCGACAATTATAATAACCCTAAATTGCCTAGAAACTCGGGTCTTGCAGCTGTAAATATCCGAAACTTTCCCCCGAATTATATCAAGGGTCAATTATTGTTACAACACAGTCGTCACAAGTTGGAATTGGTTATCTCATCTAGATTCGAAAGCTTGGCGATATATATAATAGTCTTGAGGTTTTGTTAAACGTTCTGAGACACGAAGGACTAAGAAGTGGTAAGAACGTTTACATTTCTGTAATATGGATCTAATCCTAATACTAGATCTAAAGGTTATCATGCTTGCTAAAGAATTAGATAGACTACCTCTTGCACTTACTACTACCAGAGTGTATCTCGATCAAGTAGCAGTAAATCTTTCGTACTGTTTACGTCTATATAAGCAGTCGTGGGTATAGCTCCAAGAATCGAGTCTAGAATTAAACTCGTACGAGGACCGAACACTCTACTCTATATAGTAGATATTATTCGATTACATCAAACAGTAAAATCACCTCTCAGCTAAGCTTCTCTGCTTTTAGGTATACTTTGATAGCTAGGATCTCTGGTTAGAGCTTCTCTAGTACAGTGACTCAAACGCCCCGGACTAGGTACGAGGATTGACGTAGGACGAAGTAAGCTTCTATCAAGCGGTACCGTTATTAAGTAGCCACGGGCTAGTCAAGGTAGACATGTCTTCGCCAAGTTTGATCGAGGGACAGCAGGCTGTTCGGCCATGGCTAACGCGTCGACGGCTTCTTCAGCTTGCGATGAGGTGTTCGTATATGTTTTCAATCAAATAGCTTGGTAACGATGACGTCGCACGGGAATGTTACAAATTAGGGATCCTCTGCACTAACCAGGGTAAGCTGGTCGAGGCCGAGCAGATGTACCAGCGGGCGCTACAAGGCGACGAGAAAACAAGGGGTCCGGAGCACACGTCGACGCTTGATATAGTCAACAACCTAGGAAACCTCTACGCTGACCAAGGCAAGTTAGTCAAGGCCGAACAAATGTACCAGCGGGCACTGCAAGGCAATGAGCACACGTCAACACTAGACACAGTCAACAACCTACAGATCATTTATATGAACCAGGGCAAGCTGGTCGAGGCGAGCAGATGTACCAGCAGGCGCTGCAAAGCAAAGAGAAAGCATAGGGCCCGGAGCTCAGACCTGAGTCTTCCCTCAAAGTTTCCTATAAGACATCTACACCAAGTATCAGCATGGTCTTCACCTCAGTAGACACACTCACGTCTCCGAACAAGGCGGATGATGGCGAGCAGGCCGTGATTGAACGGTCATCGAGCACTGTGGCAGAGGAGGACTCTGTCAATCCAAGTCAGCAGAGAGACACGGAATTGCGGTATTCTAATACCGCTCGACCGCAGGCTAGCGACGCTCAAGAGCAGGAAGACAGGATTGTACCGTGGGTATACGAGGCTAAAGGGTAGGACGACGGGGGTTTGGAGTATCAGAATCGAAGAGAAGAGCCTAGCAGTGGGGTTCCAGAGACGGAAAATTTCATGCCACAGCAGACCCAGGACGCTCAGGAGCGAGACGATGGTACTAAATAGCAGATCGAGGACGTCCAAGAGGGAGAAGGTGGCAGAGATTGGGATTCGATAGTTCCTCGGGAGCGGGAAATTGGAGTCCAAGAACAACTGGAGGTTTAGGGTTACGAGGCACGAGCGAATGTAAGGCATTCGCATTGCTACATTTAGAGTACTGTAGCTGCATCATGTGCTTCGTTCCTCACCCACCGACATGTTGCTCCTGGTCACGTCCCGCCACTGCCTTCCTCACCACATCTCCATCTACTCATCATCCTGCACATCAACAACCGTTTCCTTCCACTTGCGAGCCGGGACACGACGCTTGAACAAGATATCAATCTCGCGGTAGGATCGACCCTTCATCTCAGGCAAGAAGAAGTATGCCGTGACCAAGCAAAGAAAACCGGTGGAACCCCAGACGTAGCCACACCTGCCGCCAAGGTTTCCACCCTGCACTATGTCAGCAATTGTCACCGCAAGACTCGGAGGGAGAAGAGTCCTACCGTCGGGTTGAGCATCCAACTTCCTAGGAAGATGCAAGGAATCTCAACGATGTAGTACGAAGCGCGTCCTATTCCAGTGGTTAGAGGCCTAAGGCGGATGGCCGACGTTTCTCCAATAACGACCCACGAGGCGGGCGCAGGTCCTAAGGTGAACAGGACGGAGATGATGAGGCCCAAGGACGCCTGCGCCAGAGAGGCTGGGTTCGACTTGCCAACCGAGCCTGCAACACCGAGGGCGATTAGTAAGATGACGTTGAAGCCCGAGCCCCAGAGGTAGATAGTACGTCGGCCAAGGTACGTGGTGAGAATCCAAGAAAGCATAACGAAGATCATCTGTAGAGCCGAGGTAATAAGACCTAAAGCAAACGCAGTATTTGTCGACACGCCAGCCTCTACGCTTAGATCAGCACATACATTCACCTAAAACAGCGATGATGACAACTCACGCTCGAAGAAGTAGACGGCCTGATTAGCAATAAGGTTACCCGTGAGGTTTTGTGCCAAGTACACACCGCACACAATGAGGGTGCGGTAGAGGTCAGTGCCTTTGAACAGTTCCAAGTGGTTGGGCTCCTTAGTGGACTTCTCAAGCTCAACAACACGGCGCATCATAGCGACAGTCTCACTAGAATTCAGCCTCGACTTACGTCCAAGGCGCTCGACCGAATGTGCTGCTTCTTCGAGACGTCCCTTTCGAACCAGCCACCAAGGCGACTCGGGTGCACAAAAGATGAGGATAGCGAGCGGGGTGGGGAACATCCATTGAAGCGCAATGGGAATCCTAGTTTCTCTTCGTCAGCGAAGGACTTGCTTGTAATGCGGATGAGCACGTACTTGTAGGCGCTTGAGCCATCCCTATTGTTGTAACAGTAGGTGACGGCACCAACGATGATACTGCCAACCGCCCAGAACATCTGCAGCATCTGGGTAGCAGGGGCTCGCAGCTTTATCGGTACGATCTCGCTGCAGTATGCCGGCGCGTTAGCAATGAAGATGCCCCATGGCATGCCCTCGAGAAGCTGGGCCACGAAAATCACTGGAAGGGATTCAGCAAAGTAAAAGGCGAAGATGAAGACATTCAAGAGCACGAGGCCGGTTATGGTCGCGTAACGGTATCCGATACGGCTGGTGAGGGGGCCAGCGAGGAAGACGCCGATAAGCGCACCGAGCTGTCCAGACACTTGAAGCGCAGACTGCCACTTGGTCGCGATGACCCAACTGTCGGTTGGGGCGTGGTATTCACCGAATTGCTTCTGGAAGGCAGGTAGGGCGACGAAATTGCCGATGAGGAAGACATCGTAGGACTCCATAATCTGAAGATGGGTGTTAGTAGCTGCGATTCCTCGTCGGGGGAAAGGCAGCTTACAATAGTCATGGACATGACAAACGCCCAAAAGGAAGCCATCGGGTACGCTCGAACGGCCTCCAGCACTCCCATGTTGTGCTCCGCGTTCTCTGCCTCGACTGCATCCGCCTTGTACTTGGCGACGTGCGCCTTTTCGTCAAGGTCGTAGGCATGTTCCGCTGGGGAGAAGCCCTCCTCGAGCTCGACCTCGACCTCTGGGGCACCGCCATTTGATTTAGAATCGGCAGTGTTACTCATGTTGGCTGGAATTTACCTGGAAAGGAGAGGGAAACAGAAAGGACAGTGACGGGGAAGGTTGCTACCTTTTGTGTTTTTCGTACTGTCCCACTTACCAATTGTGGAGGAGATCCGCCTGGGGTCAAGCTTGGCATGGGGTACAAAACTTGCGGGGTAGAACTGGCCGAGCGCATAGGTACCCAGCGGGTTAGAAGACACCGAGGAAAACACAATCTTCCAGCCCTGGTCGAGGTGTTTAGCCGCAAGCGAGACAGATACGCGTATTGATGAAGTCCGAGGGCTTCAGCGACTCGCCTGAACTCCTCTCCATAAAGTGAACAGAACGAATAGTAGAGCGTCACCGCCTTCCTTTACCGCTACTAAAAAGCTTCTCGTAGATCTTGCGCCGTACCTGTTCGTGTTGCTGCGGCGTCTCTTACTGGGATTAAATTAAATAAAGTACAAGCGCTCCAGTTATCCCTTAAGCTTTGGAACGCACGTCTGTTGTGGCCGGATAAATTGAAGCTTTCGTATACGCAGACGTGTGCTGAGCCGCAGCTTAGGAGATAAGACACAAAAAATATCCGGTGGCACGGGAGCTTGTCAATAAATGTGGCTTTCGCAAAATGAGCTGTATGGTTACTAAGGGTAGTGTGACGGGAGCATCCGCGCCTTTTTTCAGCGTTTCCGGTGTCGCAAATAGGAATCATTCCAGCGGCAAGGGCGGGCTTACCAACACTAAGAGAATGGTTAAGACGCTTCGTAGATAATTGCTCCACACGTGACTCTTTGTACTTCGTAAGTATAATTCGGGTAATAATTTTTACTGCGAAAGTGTCTGAAGCTTGGCGAGTACACGTGATGGAATCACGTGTCTGACCGCTGTTTAGCTATATCAGTGCTGATAATAGAATCCAGAACCAGTTCTGGATTATGCGACCTTTTGCCAGGCTATGTGTTTGCACTGTATTATCAGGCAGTAAAATCACAGAAAGAAGTATTCCCGCGATGTACGCATTGCAGGCAAAGAGGGAAACATACCCGCCCTGTACGGTCCGCGGACATTGCGGTATAGCAAGATACTCAGGTACATAGCTCGCGATAATGGACTACCCAGTCGACCATCATCGGTCAATTCGATATTTACTCTCGAGTTTGACCGGCTTGATTGGTAATTTCTTTCGGGCGATAGGGCTTCTTGAAACTCCGAAGTGCAGACCGGGTTCAGTTTCCAAGGGTGTGCGTGTGATACGTGGATTAATCCGCCGGAGATCCATTCCTCTTCTCGCTAAACCTCCGCAGATCCGTCTACGCTAAGCATTTATTTGAGGCTGGTACTGCACAACTAACCTGATAATGTATCTTTTAAAAAGAGAAATACGATATTGCCCCCTTATCTATGCAAGGGGACTTAAAAAGTGTCGTATCCTCAAAGGGCTTACTATATAGAGACATTTTTAAGGCCCGCTGGATATTCGTGCTGCAAATCTGGCAGCTTCGTCATTGCCGCTTGCGATGCGCTCCAATTGAGCTTTGGTTTCATTTGACACCTGTTCTAAGAAACTTTCGTGGATTGTTGTCGGCATTTGTGGTACGTATTAAACCTTCACTAGAGGATCGTATTCCAATCTGCTTTTGTCAGGTTGAGTTCTCTACTAGGGGGGCAATCCTATGGAGACATACCTAAGTTTTTTGTCGTTCACAAAACTACTACAAACACCTCGCCTACAAGAGGCGGTCCTGCAGCTTCAACCGGGTTGGAGAACTTGACAACGGAGATAACGTATTCTGCGACGACTTATCAGCCATTAGTCTCTTCATATGCGTACCCCACAACGGAGACAACATATTCATCTACGACAACCTATTAGCCATTAATCCCTTCATCAATGACATATACATCAGGTTGGGTAAAAGACGAGAATAGAAGTAACAGATTTTGGAACAGTGAAAGATAGATCTAGGACTATGAATATACGCAGAAGGACGAGAGCAAGAGACACGAAAGAGGCCGCAAAAGTAAGGGCAAGGGCAAATAATCAGCTAGAGGAGCTCTATTACAGCGAGAAAGAGTCTTGCACTCGTATTAAACTTGAACTTCATGCGCTGTCTAGAAGACAGAGTGGAGACCAAATAATTTGGTGACCATATCGCCATACACAGGAACTTAACTCGCTGATGGAGTACCTTTACCCTTTCTAGGAGAGCAAAAATCAGGAGAAAGAGAAAAGAAACACACAAGTACAAAAGTTCCAAAGCAGAAAGAGTAAACTAAGGACCACCGAAATTCATATCTTAAGATCACACTCGTGGACACCAAGGAGACATTGTGAGAATGATAAGGCTAAGCCTTTATCACGTGTACATAAGCAAATGTGGATCCAAAATTGGTTCCGGAGGAATTCTTGGTCTTAAGGGAGCCAAGATGGGATCTGCGCCTAGAGATAAGGAAAGTGTAACCAGGGCTTAAGGGAGCCAAGACGGGCTGTTATAGGTGGTTAGGTAATCATAAGCACAGGTACACTCTGCCAGCAACACACAAAAAGATTATCCCTAGTTGTTGAGGGCCAGATAGTAATATCAATGGAGCCGGAGCCGCTTTTATCAAGGAGATGTACATGAGAATATGTGGCGGACTTAACCTAGACATTCTAGAATTTCTTCTAAGTTCTGAACATAGCGGTGCATACCTGAGAGGTCAATATATATTGACGGAGGGTTCAAGCCGTGCGCCAAGTCGAATCTCGACAGGGCCGTTTATCAACACAGTAACAAATCGTGGACATACAATTTGGACTATTTGAAATGGAATTATATACGGAGTACATGAGACAGAGATCCATATTTATACTCTTTTATCGTCCTCTTTCAAGGATCCACCCTCATTTTGTATGTGTACACAAAGCTTCCTATTCTTACCACCTGATTAATTAACCACACAGTATGTGTTTTTAATCACAGCACAACTTACAAATGCTAAATTCATTCTAAACGGCAAGCCCTATGCGAGTACCAATTAGTTACGTAACTACAAATCATAGAGATAATCTGTAAGATTAACCCAAATGTTTCTCTATTATAGCTTAGTCAAACTAGATGCGTACATATGCCTCCAATAGTTTCAAGGGCCGTGTATTTGTCAGACCATTGTGTCTGTGACGGTATTAGAGCACACTTGGAATACATGCCTTGCGACTATGCATAAAGATAGAATTAGTCTCCGGGTATATTATGAGAATACATGGTGATTAACTTCCTTTTCACATGATAGGAAGGGGCAGAGAACAGCAACACCTGTAGAGTCCAATAAAAATAAACGCAGGTGGGATATTGCTCATCGTCGACGTAAAATGCACTTTCCTCGGTATCTCTAGGTTTAGAGTTAGAATTGCTGGGAACTTTGGATATTAGAGAGCCGATGTGGAGATGAGGCCAGCACAGCAGGCCTTCTCTATCGATCCTTACGGCTCCTATGCAAAAGCTTCCCCTATGCCTTTCCCGCACACTGTTCCAAACCTAGGGGTCCTCCTAGCAATAATGTCCGCAGAGAGACTAGGTCTGCTTCGGCAAGCCATCCGCAACATGCTGGCTGCTTTGCAGATTCCTGATGTTGATGATACCGAGCTTTACTACTTGACCCTCTACATCGGCCGCACAGGTAGGTTGTAAGACCCTTTTTCACTTCGATTATTAGACTGAAGGTTCTATAGTGCAAACGCATTAGGTAGAGGTCAAATAAGAGGCGTGCCTTAAGTCCTGCCATATTATTTTTCAAAGAGATAAGCATAACACCTTACCCTAAATTATACCTCTGTATACTCCTCCTTTAGTAGATGCCTCTACCGTTCTACGCAAATCAAGTCGCATAGCATCTAATAACAAACGGTTATATAAGGGTATATAGAGTAGACTAAATACAACTAGGTCCTTTAAATGTGCCTGCGTCATTATAGATCTAGAATTGCTTTTAAAGAATAGTAAACAGTTCTACGTTAATTTCCCAGAATAGCTCGTTCCTGTATCATGGTTTGGTCCTGGCTTGCTGATTGGGTCTGGAGGTCCAGTATTGCGGCTTGGATATTGTGGCCTAGCACGGGTGATTCTGTGTCTGTGACCGCCGAAATTAGGTCCTGTTGTTGTTATTTGTCAACCGCCATAAGGGTTTCTTCTCGAGTTGTCAGGGTCTAGGAAATTTCCACATTCTGTTTGCTGATTGCCCTGCTTCTATTAACTAGCCACGGGGAGAATGGACTGGATACCTGTAGATCGGGAGGAGGGCTTAAATCTCGCGACGCGCCTACTTTCTATGTTCGCAGGTGTCACTCCAAGCAGTGTGGCTGCCTGAACAGTTGGTACACTTTTTGTTGGTTGTGTCTAGGCAAGTAGATTTCTTATACGCTCTAGCACAAGTTCCGCATTTCGTTGCTCCCCTGCAGCGAGTTCCATTGTAGTTGTATTTTTAGCAGTTTGTAGATTGGCGCAGCTGTAGTCTTCGGTCGTAGATTAAATATGTCTTAGGTTTTCCTTACCATGTTAGGCCGGTAAGGACGGTGTTAACGTCTTCCAGGCCATTTACCTACGGTTTACAAGTCGGCCAATACTATATTACATCTTGCGGAAGCAATCGGGCTACATCGAGAAATCGACACCATTTAATTCTCTGCTAATGGAGCTCGAAGATCTTTTACTTCCGAGCAACTCGAAATGCGCCAGCGTGTCTTCTAGGTTGGGTGGTCTTTGAACTAGCTTTCTGTAGCTAAGTATAGCCGCGCAAGGGTGAATTTAGATAATATCAAAAGTTACAGGCCCTTACTACAAGAAGGGGAATTTACCTATGAACTTATTACTATAGTAGAAATCCTTAAACAGTAATAGGGCTAGATAAAAGCCTATCTTAAATCTAGAAGAAAGGATTAGACAACTCCCTCTATTTCCTGCTAGTACGCCTACGACTACTCTTCTGAAAGATATATATTTTGGGGTGAAATATATAATCCCAAAGGTTAGAGGGTACAGAGTAGTGAACCACTCTTTGATCAATTAGGAGCTATCGCGATCCTAACGGAAGGTCAAAAGACAATGAATCGTAAGTATCAATAAGGGCTATAATTATATGCAAAGAATGATTGTATTTATGGTAGTAGTGCAATTAATATTTCAAAAATTTAATTCACGCTATTATTGTTTTCTTGTCGTCAAAAATTAACTAGGGCCCGAAGCCGAAACGACCCACCTGCAAAAAGACGGAGCAGGGGATACATTTTTTTATTGCCTTACTCCTTCGGCAAACATGATTTGAGATAATTTTTGCCTATGGCTACATTTGATTCGCAACCTCTAGACATCTAAGCTACATTTCGCTGCCCTATTTCTCTACGGCCTATAACTCCATTTGCTTCTTAGAAGGAGGTACAACTGAAAGAAGACTATTTCCCGGGGGGTATTATTGCTAGGAAATAAACCAACTTCCTAGGTGTGAAACTTGGCAAAATCTTCGAAGCTGTTTTCCCCTATTTTAGAGTAGTACGCGAGGCACCTCGACCTTCGGGGCTGATTTCTTGGAGCAAATTTTCATTTGCGTTTTGGGATTAGGCACAGTTTCCATTGATGGATTTAGTTATTTGATGAGGTTGCTATACTCCCTCTCTAATCAATACGTTCGAAGCTAAAGGATGTTTTTGCTCTACTTAACAGACAAGAACATCTGATGACTGTTGAGATAAGGTGTAGAGCAGTAAGAACAGCTTAATTCAATTCTGGTGGAGGTGGTGGCATCCCTTGCACTGTGCAATGAATGTATGAAGTGTCACCCTAATGAGATGGGCTTCATATGTAGCGATATCAGTTTGTAAACCAAAGGAACCGTGACATGCAACACCACTGAAACAATGTGTCATTGGTGATCAAACATAGAATCCTTCCAAGTCTTACTCTCTTATTCACTTACCCTGAGACGCGTTAGGATATATTTGATAATCTACATGTAGTCCTTCCCAATCTCACTCTCCCATCCCCTTGCCTTCTCAAACCCGTTGGAATAGGTCCTGAAATCCATTATCGCCTGTTCGACTTCCGCCTGAGTATTCATAACGAAAGGTCCATACCGAACGACTTTTTGATCCAAAGGTAGGCCAGCAACGAGTACTATAATGAGAATCGGAAATGTGAGCATGTTTCGTCCGTACTTAACTCGTACAAGTAAATTGGCACAGAATTTGATTTTGATAAAGAGAGCAGTACTTGGAAGCTCGATCTGAAGTCAAGCGCTGCTCTCTATCACCATCACTGGAACTGTGAGAAAACAAATGGGCTTGTGGGCTTGCGGGCAAACTAGGTTTCACCCGTACGTTCCATCCCAGAAATACCGAGGAGTTCAAGAATCGACATGTGTGAATTGTAAGCTAGGACTGAAGATTTACTCACGAAAATGTCCATTTTCCTTGGCTGAAGCTTCGACCTCAGCCGAAACAATGTCGCCATTTTGCTCGAAGACTACATTGTAATACTGTTCAACTGCGCGCTTATCCTTACCGACTCCAAATGTTGTTGCCCCACTGAGAGTATATGCGAAGGCGTTCCAGTCAGCTGGTAAATTCTGTGTGATCTTTCCACCTGGTTTGATCTCAATGTCTAAAAGCCATACTGGAGTGTATGCAAGTTCTTTAACACTATCAACACCGTGAGACTTCCCGGAGATGATTTTGATGTGTACTTTGTTGTTGTCGATGTCGATATTAGGGATTTCAGACGCCTGCAAGTCACGGTATCGTGGTTCGCATTTCTTCAGCTTTGCTGGTAGATCAACCCAGAGTTGCAGACCGATGTTTGGGCTGCCGTCGGCGTTTGGTCGAGGAATTTCGGAGTGCATAATACCTTTGCCTGCTGTCATGAATTGGAGACCACCAGTCCTAATCGTGCCTTTATTACCGACAAAATCTTCGTGATCAAATTCACCGCTGAGCAAATAGGTGATCGTTTCTAGATTCCACGCTTGAGTTTGGTAAAATGGAGAGGTTTGGGTTTGCTCACCTTGTCCTCTCTCTGTGTGGATGATCTGGAAATCCACTGAGTGATGTCGAAGAGAAGTGGTCAAGCATAAGAAATGGTGACAATTCACGCAGCTGCGGTCCACCAATTGAACGCCGTACGCGCGCCCCCATGCCCTCGGACTGTTCAATAGCCATGAAGACCTTGCGGATCGCACGAGGAGTCATCATGTCCTCTAGTTTTGGAGCGTCGTAAACTTCTTCGGGAAGAAAATGCGGCAGACCCTTGTTTCGCGGAGCTGTCAGCAATTCTCACGAGTTGCTTGAGTGTTCCCAGGTATCCGTAAAGAATATCGCTATAGATCATAGACAAAAGCGCAACTGTTATTGTGAAAATGAGGAAAAGAACATTCATTTAGAAGATGGCTGGTCTTATGCAAAAGACGAAATAAAAACAGAAAACACAATTTTGCGAATTTAAAAGGCTTAGTACTTCAGAAGTAAAGTCTTAGTAAATGTTTGAATTGGAATTGAAAAGCAACGGACTTGCTGATAAATCCATGAAACTAGTATTGTAAGCAATCGGGTTGCTTTAACATCCAGTAGGTGGACATAAATCTGTGCCGTTTTTCCCGAAGCACCCGAATTACCGAATGCTCCCCTAACCTACACACTATAACACTATGCCTAGGTCCCCAAATACCCCCCGCCTACTACTGGGAGAGGTGTCTCCTAGCACTTAGAATCGAGTAGTAGGAGCCTATAATTAGGGAGTAAGAAAACCTTTAATCTTATATATCTTAAAATTATAAAGGGTAAGAGCCGGACCCACCTTCCAACTACGCTGTCGCTTGTGGTCGGCCTAAGCAAGTGTCCCTTTCAAGCAAGTTCTGACTTTCTATTCTATACCACCTATAGCGAGGCTATGAGCTATGCGACCTAGGTGTAAACTACGCCCTCTTCATTCTCAACAGTAGCTCCCCTTCTCCTTCGTTGTTCGTAAGCTAGTTCTAGACAATAAGATATGTTTTAATAGTATTATTTTATAATGCGTTAAGAATAGTCAGTAAGAGTCTATTAACGAGACATATAGAGTGAGAGAGGTTGTAGTTATATTACGTAAATTAGCTAGAAATCATTAAGGCAACGCTATTCTATGTAACAGCGCTGTTTGATTCTCGCCATGATCAAATTATTGCTATTATACTTTTTTGTTATTCCCATATAATTAAAATATCATTTAAAAAGCACTGAGGAACCGATTCCCAGACTTGGTATTGTACTTTATTGAAGATAGATACTTAAATACCAAGTTCTGCATTCAAATCTACAGCCGGACGACCACCGTTCCTGACTCTCAAATGCTCAATAAACTCAGGCCATATAACACCTAGACCAACGATCAAGTACCGGCGGCCAACTTCATTAAGCAAGGTAAAGGCGATTTTCACATCGCGTTCTGACGCTGCAGGCTCCCCGCGACAGATCTCAATCGCGCCGATGGTGAGATGGCTGATTGCTGCCAAAAACCCTGGTTTTACCCATCCACATTTTTGAATAGCTTCAGAAACAGCGACCCAATCGCAAAGGGCCTGAGCGATATCCCCATTGCCGAAAATAGCTTCAAAGAGTGTTATTCTTGCCATAATAGTCGAAACACGCAGATAATTAATCCTATCCACTTTCGCAACCTTGTCATGCTCACTGACCATATCAAAGTTGGGACTGGATCGGTATCTGTGTAAAACCTTCTTACAGATATCTTTTGCTTCTAAGAATTGCGTTCGTGCACTTTCGTCCATGGATGGACTAGGATCAAAGGTGCAAGTGCTCATCCCAAGATGCAGAAGTGCCTCCGCCAACGAAACATGTAGACGGCTATGTCCTTTTCTATCTTGGGCACCTGTTAGCGCAAACTGCGTCAATCTGACTGCTTCTGCTGGATTGCCAAGTTCACAGTGAACACCAGCGAGGTAACTGATTAGACTGTCGTTCAATTTTTCGCCATGATCGTAATTGATAGCTTGTAATTCTTGTTCCAAAAGACGTTTAGCTTCCGGAAAGTCGCCTGCGAGGTAAATAGATCTTGCGTGCTCAAACCGCACTTCCTTGCCAAAACGCCTTTCGAGAGTTGATGGTTTGGTTGGATTAACGGCTGCATACTGAGATACCTCGCGCCTGGCACCAACGAAATCGTCGCGGAGGATACAATCCTGTGCTCTGGACAAGCGCAGTTTCCAATGTAGAAAATTGGTTTTCGGAGTTTTTGGAGTTTTAGCGTGGCGCTCGAGGAGAGAGCTTGGTTCTTCATAAATTGTTCCAAGCACCAGGCGAGACACAGCCTTTCTCCGTATTGCTGCATATGTCTCGAGGGATTCATCTGGAGTAGTGACTAACATGCCGTCGGCAATGCTCAGCGCTTCAAACTTCCAGGTTGAACCAGTGGATGGGTCAGAAAAGGTAGACGACTCTAAAAGTGTAGCGATAATTTCATGTTGCTGCCAAATAGAAAGCATCTTCTTTCTGAGCAGCTCTGGAATGCATGCTACTACACACTGAAAGGGTCGAAGTTGCAATCTACCCAGGTCTTTGTGCTGGCTGGTCGGAATCTTAGTGCATTGCATATGTAACGACTGACAAGTATAACGTACAAAGGTTCTAGCTCTTTGTCTCCTGGAAACAAGTGACACATAAGCATCAAAGCTCGAGTTTGCAACTGCTCCGAATCCTGCTCCGAATCCTCAACTTCTCGCTCTAAGTACTGCTGCAGGCTCGGATCAACAGAAAGCTTCTCGTACCCATCTTCGTTCGAATCCAAGGTAAGGAGGCTCAAAGAACACAGGTATTCGATGGCCGCGTTGGTCTCGTCTACCTGAAATCGCATTTCAGGTTCTAAATGTACTTCCTCAACTTCGCCTTGAGTATTCCAACGTTTTCGTGGGGCGGTGGCACGAGTATACATCATGCGGGGTAAAGCCTTCCCACCCCATATGGTTGATATTTTCAACAATGTCGCTGCGAACGGGAATTCAATCAGTACCAGCTGAAACCTTTCTCTACGTTCGCAGAGGCTATAGGTGCGATCGCCAACGAAGGGGGAAGCCGAACGACAAAAGGTGCCAGGACCTGTCGCCATTTCAATAAAATTGTAACGTGTTCCACGAGTTCTACCAGATTGGCTGAGGTCCTTGGGTAACTTGCTGTTTGATTTTGTATCTGCTTTTTATGTTGGAAAGGTGGCAGTGTACGCTTCGGAGTTCAAGTTGATTCGTATAGGTGGTGCTTGGAGGGGATGGTCACAGGCACAGTTGTAAGGCTTGCTTAGATAAACACGCTAAGCACTCAGCGAATGCAAACTCTCGAAATAAATCGTGTCTGATGATTGGCTTGCATATCCAACGAACGGAATTGCGCACTAGCCACTTCTAGATCTGTATCGCTAAGTTGGCGGCGTCTAGGATGCTGCCTTATGGCTTCAGTAGTTGTTCTAGGGGAGAGCTTTTATGAACCCTCGAGCACAATATGTGGGAAATTGAATGAGAGTCTGAATTGTCTGATTCCTTAGAATGAGTGGGAGGCAGTAGGCCTTTATATGCAGGAGCTGAGCATCAATTGGAGCCTGATTTCCATACAAAAGAAGGCATTACGGATGCGACGGCATTGCGCATAGAGCGCTATAATAGAAAATAGGGTTGCTAGAGGCCTAAGCGAAAGGCCCGAAAAAGAAGAAGAAATTATGTCCAGAATGAGGATATACTAACACGTGACAAAAAAGGGCCATAATGGCTTACAGCTTTTGTAGGGCTTTATTAATCATGCTTAGATTGTCTTTAAACTTGACTTTACTATACTACATACGAATTTCTAACGCCTTAACAATATTCTTATAACTAGAATCTCTGGCAGGGTAAGCAACAAAGTAATTCACTTAGTTTACAAACGTTTTACTTAATGTTTTAAGGCTTTCGTCCAGGAGAAAGTGACGACTGGACCGCGGAAATGGCTCTCGGCTATATATATAACTGATCCTCTAAAAAGAGCCCGCTGCTTTTAGGGGGGGAAAAAAGCCTCTACAGCCCTACTGTAGCTGAAGAGTTTTACGATCAGCAGTCAGCATCCATCAATGGCGATGGCGGTGAACAGCTACACTAATTTACAGCGCTATAACCCCTAGACTTAGTGTAAAGAACTCCATGGAGACGGAGGTAATCAACACCGCGGAGCAAACTGGTGATCTAGTTGACTGGCTCGTCTTCCGTCATGAACTGCCAGTCCCGTACTTGCCAACCATGTATATCGATCTCGAAGGCGTAGACCTCTGCTGCGAGGACTCCCTTTCTATCATTGCCCCTGTCGCCACTGAGCCTAAAGTCCCCGGGCATGCATATGCACGTGTTCGTAATAATGGTGTATCTTTGCTTTTATATTAAACCTATATAGAAAGGTATATAAAACGACTCGAAACTTAATATAAGTAATTAGCTTTTAGTGTAGCTTAGTTATATAAACTTAGTAGAGACGATAGCTATTAATAATAGCTGTTATATTAACTAACTAATAGAATAATAGCTACTAATTACGCTATATAGACTTGTGTGTTTCTTAAGACTCCTTTAGTTAATTAGTAATATTAATTCCTCCTATATTATTGTTATAGTTATGGAGGTCGACATTAGTGTACTCAAGCCTCGGGTATGCGAAAGAGTCTGGATATTCACTATGACTAGTGGGTACATGCTACTACTGTAACGTAGAATGATCTCTCTCACAGTATATCGGCTAGTATGTAGGCTTATAGGAATAAATAGGCACTTAGGGATACTTGATAAGCGAGGGTGTCTGCTGAAATACTGAACGCTGTACAGACAGGAAGTTTAGAACACATTAGACACTCAATCTACAACCTCGAGCCACCACTTCTAATTTTGAGCTTCTTGATCTCAGCTGCCTTATCCCTCAACACCTTTCTCAAAATCTTCCCAGATGCACTCTTTGGAATCACGTCGAGGAATTCTACTCCGCCATCCAACCACTTGGCACGCGTGCAAGCTGTCTTCACAAAAGCTTGCAGCGCCTCAGCCGTTTCTGTATCCCGCGATATACCATCATGTAAGACTATAAATGCTCTGGGTAGTTCTCCTGAATATTCGTCCTTGATTCCAATAACGGCTGCATCCTGTACTGACGGGTGGCCAAGGAGGACGTCTTCTAATTCAGCGGGTGCGACTCCGGTGCCTCGTACCTGAGAGGTGACGGTTATTATTTGTTGCGGAATTGTTATTGGGGGAAATTTTGAAGCTGAGAAAGAGCGAAACAAAAGGAAGCGCTGTCTTGTGAGTCCCTCCATGCTTACCTTTATCAATTCCTTGATTCGATCATGGATGGTCACTAATCCTGTCTCGTCGATGGATCCTAGATCTCCTGTATGTAAGAATGCATCCTCACCGTAAGTCTCCTTGGTTGCAGAATCGTTGTTTAAGTATCCCATGCTGATTTGGGGACCCTTAGCCAAAATCTGTAAGTCTCGCAAGCGAGAATTTAGTCTCCTGTATCAAGAAGGGACGAAAGCCCACTCTCACAACAATCTGTAAGTGAATAAGGAAGAATGTAACTTACCTCTCCCGGCGAATTGATACTTAATTCTTTGCCTGTATCTACATCGACAATTTTCAAAACTGTATTTGGTACGGCTGTTCCAACCGTGTGTGCAAACCGAGGATTAAGAAATCTTGGAGGCGTGGAAGTGATGCATGAGGTGCTCTCAGTCATGCCCCAGCCCTGCTTGATCCCAGCCGTTGGGAATTTCTTAGCAAGTTTCTGGATAATTTCGGGTGAGAGGGGAGCAGCTCCTGTGTTGAATTGGGTGATATGGTCAAGATTATACTGTCCAACTAGTGGATCATTGACC
Organism: Pezicula radicicola; assembly: GCA_003008705.1. Lineage (NCBI taxonomy): Eukaryota > Fungi > Ascomycota > Leotiomycetes > Helotiales > Dermateaceae > Pezicula > Pezicula radicicola. The sequence goes on along the minus strand of PDUO01000069.1, from coordinate 106,394 downwards.
AGGCGAATCAGAATTGCTACGGGCTTGTTAGCTTTCAATACCAAAGCAGAAGTAGGAAATTCGCATGGTGGGAGTTTACTTGCGTGGGACGAGCCATAATTCAGTACTTCGGTACTTGACGATAGCATCCAACATTGTCTTCATGCTGAATTTCCTCACGAGGATGACTTCTTGATTGATGTGGGCAGGGAGATTCATAATTTGTACCAATCCAGTTACTAATTATACACAGTAAGTGGTTTGTTGGTGGGTTATCAGCTAAGAAGAGCACGTACTGTGGAATAGAGGTAGAGGAGACAGGAGGACACCCAAGGGGGCTTGGCTTCTTAGACTTTTCATTTGGCAACATTGTGAAATCACATTGGCGTGGGATATCATAACCTGTAGCAATATTCAGTCATGCCTCTATGGAAATAGAAAGAGGTTGGGTATTGACCGCTTTTGGCAATCCAGTTGTGCCTGAGCTGAAGCAGAGAAGTGCACAAGTATTAGCAGTAGTTTGGCCTTTCTCCATTGTCCATTTTGGTGTCTGCCACTCCCCAAGCCTCTTCCCTAGATCTGTCAAGCCAGGGACCGTCTTGAAACCTGTTTTCGCCCTCTCAATAAAAACCATGGATTCTTTTGGAATTCCGAGTCCCTCAGTTGCCTTGCTAGCGCTTGGAAAAGACTCATAGTCCACGATGATGACTTTGGGAGATACTATCCTTAAAGCACTTGTCATCTCCTGTACGGTATAAGCTGGAGAAGCTGCTGACACAATCGCACCTACAAGAAATCTTTAGTGACTTCGAGATATAAAGCAAGAAATTTGGGGTTGTAACACCTATCCTGAACCCTGCAAACATTACCACTGGATACCAGACTGAATTATTGGAGAAGATGATTATGCCATCACCGTCCTTTACTTGAAAGTCTCGTGAAAATGAGGTAGATAGATATGTGGAGTATGATTTCGCATCTGTGTAGCTTATGTACTCGCCACTTTCAGCATCGCGAAATCCCTTGATGCCCTTCGAACTTTCCAGAACAGAGAAACGGGATTCGAACAGCCACGACCATAATGGTTGGTCTGTAGGGACTTGAAAAAGGTCAGTGCGCCAAAATTAGCATTAGAGAGAGGAGGTCTCAGTACTTTCGATCGAAGGTTCAGGAGATGGGTGCAACATGGTGGCCAGAACTGAGAATCAACGACATGAGGCAAATCACACCAGAGCATTGATTTGCGGTTACTTATAGCGACGGAACACGATTGTGGGGACCCCGCAACGAGGGAAGACCAACCGGGGATGCTTGGCAGCCTGTCATTTGGCTGACTCGACGATACGAGTCAGCGGGACAGCGAAGAGTGGGAGGTCTCACGCCTCACGCCAGGTCCGCCACAGCGATTGAGAGACAGTGCACAACGAGAGAAGACGGCGTCTCATATTTTCATGCGAGAAGATGATCGATCAGCCGGAAGATCAGTGTTGAAGGTGTGGTAGGATGCCTCTAACTTGTGCAACTCTGTCTCGATGGGATCCGTGCAGCTAAGAGTCCAACACTTTGCTCCTCTGCATATAACATAATTGCATAAGATCAGACTCTGCTTTGAAAACCAAAAAGAGCAATTGACAGATAATGATGCGGATTGTTCTGGACTCTTGGGACCTCACAGCACAGCAGTATAGAGGATTATAACGTCCATAGTGGGCGAAACTACTTAGACCTTAAAGGGTTACCGTGTTATAGGCGGTAGCCACAAGAAGTTAGTATCTTGCTAAAATACAGGCTGTAGTGCCCTAAAAAAATACAAGTTATAGTAAGAGTTGTGGCCATTACAAATGGCCCACCTAAGCGAAAACACCACGTTTCAGAAATTTCATATCTCTTTCTTCTAAAAATCTGTAATAATACAACCACCAATTCTATTATCTTAAAATTCACAATGAATAGAGATCGAGTATCAAGCCCTCCACGCCAAAAAGAGCAAGGCGAATGGCCTACTCCTACGCGGAAAGAAATACRTATATTRTATCRACAAGGAAAATCATAACGACAGATTGAATTAGAAAYAYACGTTCCTCGACGAAGTATAAGACGTATAATACRACAAGAATCGAGCCGCCGTGATCGAAAAAAGAAAGCCCCGAGGCGATATATTATAACTATTCGAGAGGTTCGTCATTGTATTCGATATATCTCCCAGAATTAGTCGACGCATCGACTATCGATCGAGTAAGTCAAAGCCCACCTAGGCATTGAAGCCTCTGTATACACTATTCATCGAGAACTTCGCTGCGCAGGCTATCGCCGCTGTGTTGCATGCCCACGACCCTATATATCACGTAAGTAAGCTAAGAAACGATTAGATTTCGCGTTAAGCCATCGGTGGTGGGGAACGTCGGACTAGGCAGTACATCGGACAGATAGCAAGATTGGTGGTGATTGGAGGAAGGTGATATAGTCGGACGAGGCAACATTCGAGACAGGGAAGTATAGAAGGATCTGGGTAATACATCGGAGGGACGAAAGGAGGTGTATAGATTGTATAAAATCGGTATATCGCTCTAGTCGAGTTTCGGTTATAATTTAGGGAGCTATTGGTTGGGACTATAAGTCAGAATTAGTCTTCCTTGAGAAGCTTCCTGAGCGCAAGGGAATTTACTCGAAGGCTTACCTTAACCAAGTATTATAACCTATTGTTTTCCCTCTTTTTGATCAACTAGGGCCAGAGTATATCTTCATAGAAGATGGGGCAAAGGTATATACCGGGAATACTCAATTACCTAAGCTACAACACTATATTCGAAGCTTTCAATGGCCTCCTTCTTCGCTAGATTTAAATATAATAGAGAAGGTCTGGCGATGGATGAAAGAAGAACTAAAGAAATTACTATATATACCAAAAAATAAAGAGGATATAAAGAGGGAGTTACAGAGGCTATGGGATCAAGTAGATCCACGTGATTATCGTCATTATATAGAGCAATTGACTTATAAGCTTGAAGATGTAATTGAAGTAGGAGGATTAGCTACTATTCATTAGTTTATATATTCAATTTCAAATCAATTAGATTATAATTACAATTATAATATATTTATATATATATATAGTCATTTTTATGAGGTTTGCTTAGGTGGGCCATTTATAATGGCCACAACTCTTACTTTAATTATTCTATTAGTAGAAAGACCTAGAAGGTTAACTAGTTAAGGTCTAATTAGTTTTACCTATTATAGATGTTATAATCGTCTATAGTATAACTTATATTTTTAGTAAGTATATAGCCTTGGGGTAGTATAGCCTATATTTTTAGGGAGTTTATAGCTTATATTCTAATTCTGCCGGCAGAAACAGTTTCGCCCACCATGGACGTTATAATCCTCTACACAGCAGCTACCCCACACTGAGCCACACCCCACTTCTCCCCCGTCCGATACTCTACCTAGCCCCAGCCATTTCGCCCCTGACCTCACAGATCTCCTCTCCACCCTTCTCTCCCAACTTTATCTTCATCGCCGTCGCCAGTCACCTCGTGCGTTTATCTTGTAGCGACTGCAGTCACAGTCATGGCGTCAAACACAGACGGGAACAGCGATGACCGCCCCCCGCAGAAAACAACAGAACCTCAAGCGCGGAAAGATCGAAAAAGGACGACCGACCGATTGGCGCAACGAGAACATCGTCGGCGCCAAAAACTCTATGTCGAAGAACTCGAGGCTCAGTTGAAGATGTTGAGGCAAGAATCCATGACGAATCAGCTCGGTACCCTGTTGGAAGAAAATGAACGATTGCGAAATGAGGTTCGTGCAGCATCATCATCATCATGAAGTCCGAAGAAACACTGATTTGTTCACAAGATCAAAGGACTGAGGACTTTTTTTTCCACCATAGAAACGCTTGTGCAGGACCACAACAAGACTCTCGGGGGCGAGGGCGATGTTGAAGCACAGGCAATCCAGACGCCAAGCTCGTTGCCAAAGGACAACGAGAGTGGTGGTCCCAAGACCGTAGAAGTCTGTGATCCTCGCCAGGATTTAGATGGCATGCATTTTGATGCTGGCATTCAAAACGATGTTGTTGGTCATAGTCCTGTGGCGGAAAAGCCCCAGTATGCTGAGATGAATGGCTATTCTGAGAATGGGCAAATCCTCGAGGGAAGAGCTAGTCACAGCCCAGGATTCCACCCACAGATGTACGCAGTTGAAGCTACATCATCAGGCCCTGCATACTCCCTCAATTTTGATGCAAATGCTGTACGGGACTGGTGGGGATTCACAGCGCATGATCTTCAACAAACTGATTCTATGGATTACTCGAACTCTGACATTCCATTATGGGTAAACAACTTCTTTGCGGTTGGGTCGTTGTCCCCGTCTGACCAGCTACGCGATCTTGGGAACCCATTGGCTCATGATTCTTTCAGAGGTCAGCAAGATGCGGCTAATGTTCTACACGCGCAATATCCACAAACAACCACCTCGGACATTGACATGAGCATCCCAAATATAGGCCTGCTTGAGGGCACTGGAGTGAGTGCCAGTGCAATGGAGGATATACCGCTACAGACTGTACCCCCACAGGAGACAACCACTGTCGAATCCCAGGATGCCGATAAATCCGGTGTGTTTCCTGGCTCAAACAGGTCAAAAATTGAAGTACAAATACACCGATCTCTCTCCAACGTCTTGATGCCCCCATTAGCTGAAGATATGTATGTACACGAAATAATCGAGAGAGCAAGATCGAATACCTTATCGAGGCGTATGTTGCTTGATGCGCCAACCTTGGCAGATTTCCTAGTCGACAATCCTACAAATGTACTTTCAGCCGACCTGAAGAAGTATCTTGAGCCAGTACGGCGATCGAGACGGACGACAGAGTACCTCGGAACCTACTGGGTCTCGTATTTACTTCTGCGTGTAAGTTTCCTTGTTTCTCAGTAAGTTACACCTGTAATGATTGTTCAAAATAGTGGCAAGTAAACCAAAGCGCGGAATCATACGAAAGGATCCCCGCATGGTTCCGGCCGACCGACCTTCAGATGCATGTTGCGCATCCTATAGCAGTCGATTTCATAGCTTGGTGAGGAGATCCAAGCGTCTAATTTTCCTTTCTCTGCTAGTACTAACGGTTCTCAGGCCATTATTACGTGACGAGCTGGTGAAGCTCTCACAAAATGAACCAGAGAAAGTTCACGAGGTCATGACAACCGTTGGAGTTTATCTGGAATTAGATCTTGAATCGACGCTTCCTAAAAGTCTTACAAACGAAGAAGTGCTTAATTCTGCTGTCTGCGATTTGAGAAATTGGAAGCTGGGGGATGGGTTTTTTAAGATATATCCGCAGTGGAAGGGGGTGTGTGAGCCACCTCCAACAGAGCCTGTATGACGTATATAGCCTAACATCCGTAAATCCTAGTTTGCAGTCATGTACTTACTTCTGTAATATATGTTGAGAGCAGATGAACGGTGATGCAAAGTGGTATTTGAATAATTTAATGGTCTAATATCTTGGCATTTACATACTCGTCCTCCAGATAATACGCAAGGTCTCCTCCATCAACTTCGACTTTCGTGAATCCGTTACCCATGAACTTAAACCTGTTTATACTCCGGTACGTCAAGTCATAATCTTCATATCTCGGTTCTTGCAACATGTTCCTCCAATGCACCAGAGAGCCTGGATACTGCGCAGTGACCTTCCCGTCGGGCTGTCCCTGGTTATACCAAGATCTACAACCTGCAGTCCAAACCCTATTGCAGCCATGGGATTAGTGGACTATTAGAAAGAATAAGGGAGTGAGCTACGAACGTTCGCTGCAGCCACTTGTGCACGTGCTGGTTGTATTCCGCTACGACACTCTTCTTAACGTCGATAGAACGGATATTCTCCGTTTGCAGTTTTCTGATCACTTTGCAGATGTAGTTTTGTGCTGACTCGAGGACTGTGATAAAGGACCCATGGCCGGCAGGGCAATTAGGTCCTAAGGAGCCGACTGTGCTTCAAGTCAATATAGTGATCGTTTTTCAATGAACAACAGAAAAATATTTAGTACGGCTTACTGAGAAAATTGGGGAACCCATGAGCAGCCATTGCTAGATAAGCTTCAGGAATTGGCGTCCACTCTTCCGCGAGGTTCTTGCCCTCCCTCCCGACAATAGGAAAGTAAGGGCGGAAACTGACATCGAAGCCAGTTGCACAAATGATCACATCAAATTCATACTCCGTGCCATCCTGGCACCTGATTCCTTTCTCGGAGAAAGATGCGGCTCCAGATTCTGCAATTGTGACATTTTCAGCGGTGAGAGCTTCTAAGAAACCTTCGCCTGGTCCCAGCCTGCGGCAGCCCATGGCAAAATCAGGGATGAGTTTCTTGGTGAGGGCAGGATCGTATTTTAGTCTCTCTGCCATGCTTTTTTCGATCATCTGCTATGCGTCAACGAACGTAAATTATAAAGGGATGGGGGGGGCGGGGAAGAGCAAACCTCTCTACCAATCTTTTGGAAAGGATGGTCTTTCAACATGCCTCGGAAGCTGCTATTGATTTTATTCTCGATAGCTTTCCGGAACTCGAGATAGTGTTTTGGGTCATCGCGGAACTTTTGCTTCTGCTCCTCTGTGTCTATTTCACATGTAAATTTGATGTCAATATGTAATAGCCAGAAGAAACTCACATGTAAAGTTCCCTCCTGCGTCATCTGTCCAGCCGTCAATCCCCAGCCCAGAACTGATCCACTGGGGAGTTCGATAGAAAGAAACTAAATGGGAGGCTTGTTTTTGAACCGCAGGAATGATCTGTACGGAAGATGCTCCTGAACCAATAACGCAAACTCGCTTTCCAGTGCAATCGATATTCGTGTCGTAGCTGGCGGAGTGGGTAATCTGCCCTTTGAACTGCTCCCGGTTGGGAATTTCGGGCCATTTCCAGGTATTGAGAACGCCAATATTGCCAATGAGGAAATCAACTTCATCCGTGAGCCGCCGCTTGTCTCCTGATGGAAGTGTTTCTGTTATCGATAGTCGCCATTTGGCCGAATGTTCAATCCAATCCGCACGGGTGATTTCATGGCTAAGTTTTATATACTTTTCCACGTATCCGTGGGAGTTCGCAAAATCACAATAGTATTTACAAATCTCCTCCGCAGAGGAGTAGTACCTGGGCCACTCAGCGGAAGGACTAAATGAATACTGATAACCAGCGGAAGGTACATCGCATTTGCAACCGGGATATCTGTTGGCGTACCAGACGCCGCCAGAGGACGGGTAGCCTGTGCTTCAGTCAGATACAACACCGGTAAGTGACTTCCAGTGAGTTGCGAGAAAGCTTATATTTACGTTCGTAGACAATGAGATCAATGTCGTCCCCAAATTCCCTTTCCTTCTTGTAACAAAACATTATGCCTGCAGAACCGGCGCCAATGCAGGCCACCCGAACCTTGCGCGGCGCCCACATGATGTGCTCGCCAATTGTGTATTCAGCATCTTCACCAAGCTCCAACGGTGTCTCTCCATTCTGATTGTTGAATGTGAAGGGGTAATCATCCTGTGGTTCTCTAGCTACATGAACTGGAGGGGCTTCCGCTTGTGATTCCAATGCCTCGGTTAGGTAGCCGTCGGTAGTGACCGAGACGTGCAATTCAGTGTGAGGAGCCATCCTTGCCTATTTCGATTTCGAGCTGTACCATCTATCTTGTCTTGTTGATGATATAAAGTCACAATCAAAGGTGAGTCAATAGTCTATAAAGCTAGTGTTTCTTTCGCTGTTTTCTCCTTCCCTTTCTTGCCCGCCTAAATCTGCGACTCTCCTCCCCGACGCTGACTCGCCTAGCTGACTAGCCTAGTGGGTTCTGGCCATCGACTCGCCACCGAAGTCAGCGCCTCGAACGCCTCAACATGAAATCGCTCTTCTTGACTCTCTTCTAATTTGAATATTTGGATTTGTGGCGTGGGGCCCCAGATTTCTCCGCACAACTGCCTGTCATTCATTTGATTACATTACGAGGGTAACTCTCCCCCCCCCCCTGACACCAGGGACTGAGATGCAAAGCGGACGAGGCAACACTGCTCTTGCTATAGATTTCTCACATCCACTCTTGACCTTTGTCTCTATCGGCCTTCTTATTTAATTGTCCATTTAGAATGTCGGATAATGTTGCGACAAGCTCGGATTCGAAGCAGGTAGCCGAAACGTCCCACATCGAAACAAGCCAGCCTACAGCACAATCTGAATTAGATATCCAACAAACGGCTTACGAGAAGTCTCTTTCTTTTTGGGAGACCCTCCGTATCTACTGGAGGGCTACACTCTGGATTTTGTATGGCCAATTGGTGGTGTTTGGATATGGGATTGATGGTATCATTGCTGGTTACCTCCTGGCCATCCCAAGGTTTCGGTATATCTCTTCCATAGTCTCGCAATTATCTTAGCTAAAATCACTGTAGACAAGATTATGGAGAATCTTATATTGTCGACGGGACTACAACCTACATCATACCTGCAACCTGGCAGTCACTCTATGGTGGAGTCTCTCAACTGACTGCCATCCTGGGAGCGCTTGTGACTGGAATTCTTGCTGATAAAATTGGGAGAAAGCCAACAAACTGTCTCTCCTGCATCGTCTCTATTGGTGGCGTTGCCGCTCAATTCTGGTCAAACGGGGATATTGGCATCTTGACAGCAGGCAAAGCCATCAACGGCTTCTCTATTGGAGCCTGGCTAATCATTGGACCCCTTTACGCATCAGAGATAGCCCCATTGAAACTCCGTGGCTGGCTGACTTCCGTTACGAACATTATTCAATTCTCCGGCGTTCTACTCTTTACTGGGATCATTTATGCAATTGGCTCTAAGGATACCAGTCACGCCTATCTGATTCCCTTTGCCTGTCAGTGGATCGTGCCAGCCCTTGTTTTGCTCACGATCTTTTTCTGGCCGGAATCTCCAGTATGGCTTTGTCGAGTTGGAAAACATCAAGAGGCAAAGAAAGCTCTCGCAAAAATCCATGGACCCAATAGCGGAATCGACACCGAAGGCATTTTCGCACAAATCCAGGAAACAATCGCCCATGAGAACGGCTCGAATGAAGTGCAAAAATCCGCAAGCTATATTGAATGCTTCAAGGGGACGGATAGACGACGAACACTCATCTGTATGTTCGTTTACGGATGCCAATATTTGTCTGGACTCATCTTCGTCTTGGGCTATCAAAGTTACTACTATCAACTCATTGGGTATACAGCAAAGAAGTCGTTCTTGCTTGGTATGCTCAATAATACCTGTCAATTCATCGCTAATATTCTCTCGTGGTTCCTCATCAGTTTCTCTGGACGACGGCCGTTGATTGTATGGGGCCAGTTGATTTGTGCTATCAGTCTCTTCATTATTGGTGGTGCTACAATTCCAGGAACAGAAAGTGCTTACCTTGTCGCCGTGTGCTTTATGTTCGTCTGGGGTTTTGTCTACCAGTTGACACTGGGCACCGTGGCTTGGTCGGTCGTTGCTGAGCTGGCATCCTTCCGATTGAAATCTCGAACTCAAGGTCTTGCAAATCTGGTGCTGTGCGTTATACAGTGGACTGTTGGATTCGTGTTTCCGTACATGTTCAACCCGGACGCGGGAAACTTGGAAGGCAAGGTCGGGTTTGTGTTTGGGACCACCACGCTAATTGATTTCGTTGGTGTCTACTTCATTCTCCCCGAGTCCAAGAATCGTACCTTGAGGGAACTCGATGAGTTGTTCGAAAGGAATATCAATGCCAGACATTTCGCTACCACCAAAACCTCGGTGGAAGACCAGACTGAACAAACCAAGATGGAAGACGCTTGATGATATTTCAGATTGGCCTTGGGAAGTCTATGATTTTTGTAATTTACATTTTGTCTATCCACCCGGAAGGTTTGAAATTTATTGGAAATGTTCTATTTAGAAACTCGCTAAATATCTATTATTTTATTGATATACGTAGATTTAGCCACCTATGATATAAAAATCAACCAAGTAACTGTCTGGAGGTCATTAAGTTCAGTTTGTTTTAGGTGACTTATATCCGCCTAGCATGCCAAAAAAAAACGCACGGAACTCGGTTTCTAGGTTCTAAAATGGCATTAATATAGTTTTAATAAATAAAATTACTTTAAAATCCAAATACAGTAGTTCCTAATAATTTTTTTAATAAATATTAAATTATTTAAATAATCCCCTTAGCTTTCTCTAGGGAAATTAAGCAAAAGCTCGACACAGCTCTCTCTATACAGTCTTTTAACACCAGAAGGAATTAATTAAGAAATTGGATCAATTCATGCAAATTTATTTACCCTTTACTCCAGGCGATACTCAGGGGGCGGCTGTAGTAGTAGGTAGCATCTAACGTGCATCCTTGCGTCAAGAGACGCACCCCGTGACGAGACAAACCATTAGTACTTTGAATTCAATTGATTCTAAAATTTATAAATCTATTGTAAATTCCTGTATTTTTGTGTTAGTTATATTGTATGACCACTCCTAAATAGTCCAAACCCCGGCTACTTTGAAATTTACAATCGCATCGTCGCTGTCGCGCCTGATTGCGCAAGGCGCTGCACGTGGGTGGCTATGGCGTTGGGGCGCGGAAACTTGTGGTGGCTGTGTTCAGTTTTGTGTGCTTTTTCTGCGCTGCCTTATCCAACGTTTTTATCATCATGAAATCGAGCATAAACCCACAGCGTCTCTTTCATGACCGAGTCCTTCAACCTACGAGATGGATACACTTACCGCGCTTTCCGTCGCGAGTAGCGTAATCCAATTTGTGGACTTTGGCAGCAAATTACTGTCCAATTCTCGGAAGCTGTACAAGTCTGCTCAGGGTGTTTTGACTGAGAATGTGGACGTAGAGACCATCACTTCGGATCTTTCTACTTTAACCCAAGGGCTGAAGAGAAAATTGCCCCAGAACCGCTTGTTATTCAACACCAAGTCGAACGCCGGTGAAGCCTCTGGGGATGACGAGGCTTTGGACAGACTCTGCGAAAGATGCGTGGAAATTGCAGAGGAATTGATGAAGCGCCTTCATGACTTGAAGGTCGAACCCAAGGAAGCCAAATGGAAGGAAGGGGAAGAAAAGGGAGGAAAGGGTAAGATGCGAGAAGTACGGACCATGGGAACAGTCGTGGTCCAAACCCGGAGCGGCCAGGAACGGACCGTAGTTGTAGCCGATGGCTCTGTAGCGGCTGAACGTCCCAAAGGCATGCGATTTCGCAAATGGGAGAGTTTTCGAAAGGCGCTCGAGGCCTCGTGGGACAAGAAACAAATCGAGGCACTGGCTGCCACTCTCCGGGAGTTCAGGGGCGAGATAGAATTCCGCATATTGGTATCATTTCGGTACGGCTTCATCTCTAAAGCACGTGGATTATACTGTGAATACTAACAGAAGCACAGCGGTAGCCTCAAGGAGCTCGCTATTCAGCAATCGCAGACGTCCCAGCAACTCGCACAATCAACACGGCTTGTGTTGGACACCTTTATGAATAGTCGAGACGGACTCGCAGATCAACTTCGGCTTCAAGCCGAGAAGATTCTCGAAATTCAAGCGGCGCTGGAAAAAAAGGAGAAAAATGGCCCACAAAAGATGGAAGACTACTTGAGAGGCGAACTGCCTGCTGTTGGGACATTGCAATCTAGGAAGGGAGACTCTGAGGATTTAATCACTAAAGATAATCCCAGAGACTGTCAAGTTGAAGAAGAACTACGCCTACTCATGATTGAAAATGGCATCCTAGGGAGCTTGTCATTCGCCACATTGACAGACCGACAGGAGAGCGTTGAAGTCGCCCACAGTCAAACGTTTGAATGGATTTACGAGAGCGCTACGCCATGGAGCAATTTCATTGACTGGCTACGTCGGGACAATGGAATATATTGGATCAGTGGCAAAGCTGGGTCCGGAAAGTCAACATTGATGAGGTTCATTTACGAAGATGAACGAACCAAAATTGAACTCCAGAAATGGTCTGGCTCTATGCAAGCAGAAATATGCGGTTTTTTCTTCTGGAATAGTGGTGACGAAGAACAAAAGTCTCAGCGTGGTCTGTTTAGATCACTGTTATTCGAGATTTTAAATCGTCACCGAGACCTTCTTTCCGAAATCGTACCCGAAGTCTGGGAAGCCTGGTCTACCCGAGCGATGGCACTTATTTCCAGCAAGCTTCCACTTGATTCTCCATTCTTGCCCCCTGAGCCGAAATCCTGGACAACAGTTCAACTACATCGCGCTCTTCGGAAGTTACTCAATGCTCTTCAGAACAAAGTCAAGCTTAGCTTGTTTATCGATGGATTGGACGAATATGAGGGTGATTATGATATGGTTATTGACCTTGTTGAGGAGTTCGCCTTGTCGCCTGACATTAAAATTTGCTTATCCAGCCGGCCCTTGATGGCATTCGAACGAGCTTTCGCCAACGTGCCCATGCTGAGGTTGCAAAACCTGACGCATGGGGACATTAGTCACTACGTGACGGACCGGCTCTATAGCAACAAGTACATGATACAACTTTCCAAGCACCACGCTGCTGAGGTATCAAATTTGGTCGACGAGATCGTGGGGAAAGCCAGTGGGGTCTTCTTGTGGGTCAAACTTGTAGTTAAGTCTTTACTTCACGGCTTACGTGACCACAACCGTATCTCTGATCTCCAGAAGAGAGTCCGGCACTTGCCCGCTGATCTTGAAGCTTTATATACGCATATGTTGAAGCACACAGATCCTTTCTATTACGAGCAGGCGTCCCAGATATTTCAGATTGTCCGAGTTGCCCAAAAATGCTCCCCAGACAAAGTGACATTGCTCAACTTATCCTGGGCAGATGATGAAGACGAGACTCTAGCGGAGACCACTTTGATTCAACCCCTAACTCATCAGGAGCTCTCAATGAGGTGTAAGACAATGGATGCTCGACTCAAGAGCGTGTGCGTTGGCTTGTTAGAATCAAACGACACAAAATTCTCTTCTAACGGTCCCGATGCGAAGGTTCAGTTCCTGCACCGAACCGTCTCCGACTGGTTCAAAAAGGAGACTGTCTGGGACCAGCTCCTGTCCCGCACGGCCGGAACAGGGTTCAGTCCCAATCTCGCAATGCTGAAATCATGCATCCTGAGACTCAAAAGCTTGGAAGTCAGCCCGAACTTTCCACTTGACATGAGTATTGTTCACAATGCTCTAGAATATGCCAAGGGAGCGGAAGCAGAACTGAACTATGCATTTCCCAAATTATTGGATCAACTGGACATTGCAGCCTCATATCAATGGCGCGTAGGCAAGGCGAATAGGACAAGCGGAGATGAACTATCAGGGAATTCCAATGTCTGCAGCAGTAATTTTATTGAGAGCTTGGTGTCGATCTCCAAGTTGCGATCAAAAACATCTGGAGTTTGTCGAGAATCATCCTCTTCTGTCACAGAATTGCCGTCTGATTGCGAAGTCTCCGCATCTCTTTCTATGGAAGCACACCTTGATGATGCGGACGAAACAAGCAAGCCTTTTTTTGGGGATATTGAAAATGATAGGCTTCCCCGGCTCAAACATACACGTGTGGATTGGGCCAACCTTGGTAGACACATGTCGCATAACGTTCATTTGCAGCACGGGTCGGAACTTTTGAGCAACAAGAACAACGAATTCGATTTTGAATTTGAAGGACTAGTCTTTGAAGACCCGTGGGTGGGACTTCCGGCGTACGGAAGACCTTCAACAGCTCGACCGACCAGGGCAAATGATTTCGACTCTGGTTCGGAAATTGAAGACGTTTTCGAAGATGCAGTTTCCATCATCCAAGATATGAGCTTCATTCCGAACGGCAGCCTGGCCAGAAAAAGCTTTAAAGATAATTCCGAAAAGGTACTAGAAGATCCTGCACGCGTCTTGTGTGCGCTTCCAGAAGAGGGCGTTCTCCACCACTGGTCGTACGGCATAGAACTTCCTGGCATCAAGCCCCTAGGTCAAGCTAGCACATTCTACAATATTGCGCGAGACATGGGCCTCAACCATTATGTCAACTTCAAATACCAGTCCGGAATCATTGTTGACCAGGACGTTAACCAGCACTTGCTCGAGAAGCCAGAGCTATATTAATATAAGATGGTTGACTGGGTGTGGAACCACTTCTAGGTTTATGTAACTATTTCTAGCATAAGGAGAGAACTGATTTCTCGCGGTTAGTCCAAGAAATAGATTGGCCGTTGTAGCAAAGACATGGAATACTAATCTTTAAGATTTATACTTGTATAACACGTCGTATATCTATTCCTGGCAATATGTGTTTATAGATGAATTTGGCTGTGACAAACGGATTAGACAAAGACGGATGGTCTCCTGTTGAGTTGGGAGTAAAGGTTGGATTGAGGTTGGCGCTTGTATGACTTAGCTGGACGACAGCCTTGCGGCATGGTGCATCATCGCTACGAGTGCGCCAGAACAGCTAGTCATGGCTGTCCAGACCATTCGAGCGAGGTTTATACGCAATCGAGCCATGCATAGTTGTTCTATGTATTACTGAGAGTGCATCTCGCAGTTAGAACTCTATAATTACCTGATTTGGTGGGTATAAGCAGCTGGTGGCTACTCATGGAAACTTCTAGAAGAATGTACACTTTATATGCCTGTTAATACGACATTATATAAGTGCGATAAAATCGCTTGGTGTTTTTGCGCCCCCTCCCCCCCTTTTATCCGGATAAACTCGGTACGTAGGTTTCCTTATACTCTAAGTCTTTAAAACTTGGAGCTATATTCTTTCTTGATAGTACCTTTGTACTATGGCCCTGAAACTCGAAGACGGGCTAATAGTTATGATAGAGTAGGGGGGAACAGCTTTAGAGGTATTTAACACCGTCGACGGGAGGATCGACAGTATAATTACAACTATGGTATTTTCTTACTATAAACCGAATCGTTATAGAGAAATAGCTAAAGAATAATGGTACACTAACTATAACTTTATATACTTGTAGGGTAGAAATTTAAGATCCCTAAGCATTGGATTCGTCTCGGCACGGAGGGTGTCTCTCCACCCAGGGACGGACGTTAAGTATATTGAGTCGCAAGTCTTTCAACAATCCAATTAACCTGTAGCCGAATCCCTTTCATCGCTTGAGCTGCCTCCAAACTCTCACCAATCATTGTATCTCTGTCTCGAGGGACGCCAAAAGCAAAGTCCACAGCGGGCCATGCATGACATTTCAGAGGTTCTATGCAAACATCTAAGCCGTCATATTGATCCTATTATCAGATTAGACTTTATAATAGGGTATAATAGAGATCACCGGACATGGAATATAACTTACTGCTTTAATATTCTTTGCTAGCTCTACAATGTCAGAGATAAAGCACTCAAACTCGCCGGCAATCATCAAAGTGCTTTTGGGAAGCACGTCTCGCCAGCGAGATTTACACCTCAGCGGATCGGTGTATTCATCAAGCTGCTTCGAAGCACCCAGGTATTGGGCCGCCCAGCAGTCCAGCATTTTCTTTTCAAGGCAATCAAACGGCGCATTTCGCAGCACAGACGTGCCGGTGTTCTTCAAATCAACCCATGGGCTTGCCAAAACCAAGAGACTTGGAAGTGTTAGATCTTGAAGCTCCTTAATTTTCGGATGCGGGGTGTGGAGGTGTTGCAAGAGCGACAGGCAAAGATGTGCACCAGCCGAGTCGCCAACAAGGATAACTGACTTCCCCTTTGCGCAGGTGTAGGCGTATGCGGCCGATATCTGTCGGAGTGCAGTTGGATATTGAGCTTCGGGGGATAGATCATACTCCACGCTCAGCACACTGCAATTTAATCCTCGTTCTTCGAGCTCGGCCACGATTTGTAGGAGGTATCTGGCATTTCCCGCTGATGAACCAGATGTAAATCCTCCACCGTGAATGTAGAATATGATGTAGTCGGCTCCGGGAATCTGTGGGACCCAGAAAGCTTTAAAACTGGATTCCTCAACCTTGATGCTCTGGTTAGCCTGAAGCTGAGTTTTCCGTGCAGGGGCGATATATACCTCAAAGGCTTCTGCTCCCTTTTGCAGTAGTACTGGGTATTTATTAACGATCGCATCTATGCTCTTATTCTCGGCCGTTGTGATGCGAAATTGTTGGAAATCTAAATTAGACCCAAGCCTGAAAGCATGCCTCCCATTAATATCGTACAGATAATAGAAAGGGAGGGACATTACCAACGTATCACATGGTTACGGATGAGGCCCACTTGAGAGGGACAACGAAGTTTAGATAAGCGGTGGAATAAATACTGGAAGCAGGCACGCGGTAGCACATATGCTTAGACAATGTTAACAATCCAGACCATATCAGAAAGGTACTACAGCTGGCTGGACTCACTGGGAATGGCATAAAGCGTAACCTTCAGGCTGAGCCTCTGCCATAAAGTCAGAGAGCTGTTGTTTATCTTGACGAGTTCTGTTGCTTCAAGAGTGTGGAAATTCTGAAGGTGGCAACTTTTGTGTAGAAAGTCTATCGATGACCGATCCGCAGGAGATGCCTTCTAGGTGACTTCCAAAACTTGAGCGTAACAAAATATCGGACAGGAGCGCCAACCTACCCTACCAGACGACTTACCAAAGAAAGCATGTCATTTCTCGTGAACGCTAGTTTTGTTGGAACACTAGAGTGTCAGCTTCTTCCATCTAGTGATTGTGGTTGTGCCTCAATGGATGCTGACTCGCTTGGACTTTGTCAGCTAGTTCTCCCTGCGGAGATTATCATGAGAAATTGTTATAGTTAAATAGAGACAGGGAGTCAAATTTGACGAAAGACTGTTATAGTGAAGTCTAAATGGCTCTAAAAGGAAATCTATCGGGTGTATTCAGATGAGAAATATACGCGAATAGTACAACGGCGAAGCGACTGAGTCGGGCTCTATCAGCAGTCAAGATGTCCCTATTAGAGGAATTATTTCAACATTAAGCCTGAGTGATAACTACTGATAGCTTCCTCCACTTCGGTGTAAATCTGTCCCTGAACCCATATGCTTTTGCCATTGACATGTTCCCACGGTCTGATTACATTGATTGCGACAGCGATAGAAACATCTAGGCCAGAACTTGTAGGTACGTCTCTAGTCAGATTCTTGTCCAACTTGCTGGTTAGTGGAGTAATCGTTAGCCAGGGTGCAACCATTGAAATTGCAATGTTGTTCTCCTTGCATTCGCTGCGCTGTGAAGTCGCTCGCACAAGTCCAAGAACAGCATGTTTTGAGGCACAATAGATGGGTTGCTCAGGAACCGGAATATAGGCTGCAGCTGATCCAATCACCACAATCCTGCCTCCGCCAGCCTTTCTCATGTAGTGAACCGCAAGTTTTATTCCGTATATAACCCCAGTAACGTTGACGTCGATGACCGCATTTGGAGGGCATTTGAGGTCATCCTCTGCGTCAGGCTCAACTTCGTCTGCTAAGTAATTAAATCTGACTAGATTCCTGGCCTCGCGGACCTTCTCGTCGTTGGAGTCCCTCGAAAAGATGATCTCAGGATCGATACCGGCATTGCAGACAACAACATCAATGCTGCCATACTTCAAACACGAGCTTGCAAATAGTTTCTTTTGATCTTCCCAGGACGTGACATCGCACTTGCTGAAAATAGCGCCGTGTCCAATCTTCTCAGTGGCCTGACTCCCGAGCCTTTCGTCGCGGTCTACTACAACTACTTGTGCTCCAGAGCTTGCGAACATTTGCGCTGTCGCATATCCAATTCCACTAGCGGCGCCGGTGACAATCACCACCTTGCCTTGCACTGATGCACGGACTTTCTCGGGCGTTGGAACTGGAAGCCGCGACATGGTATAATGATGAAGTTTCGAGTCGGACAGACGTTTATCGAGGCAGAGTGAAATACAGCAGCGAAACAGTAAAAACAGATCTCGCGGAAGGTAAATACCAGTTATCAAGTAAAGTACAGGGGATTTTCTATACCGCAAAAATCCAGATTTGGTGGTGGACAACATTCACCTCGTTGGCCTTGCTGGCTGACTAGCAGGGAAGTGTCAGCTTGCCTCCCAGCCCCCCTTGCCCCGTCCCAATGGTAGTAGGGACCAGCACTAAAGAACCATAGCAGGTGGGGAAGAAATCCTGTACGGTTTGAAGTGCATAAGATACCTCCCATTCAGATAGATTCCTTGCCAGTGTATTACTAGACATCATGACTAAAGCACTCGATCTCCCATCCCTTCACGACAAGGTCGCCATTGTTACAGGCGCAGGTGGTGGACTAGGTCGGGAATATGCGCTGATGTTGGCAGTATATGGTGTGAAAGTGGTGGTCAACGACTATGGCGGGACGCTGGATGGGCAGCGAGGGACGATTTCGCGGGCGCAAAGCGTCGTCGATGAGATCGTTGCGAACGGCGGAACTGCAGTTGCTGACGGCCACGACGTCTCCCAGCAGTCCGAAGCCCGCACGATCGTGGATGATGCTGTCGCTAAATTCGGGACTGTCCATATTCTGGTCAACAATGCTGGGACGGCTGGGGAGATGAGCACTCACGACAATGTCAATGTCCGGTCCTTCACCCGCGTCTGGGAAATCGCGACGCTGGGCTCCATTCTCCTGATAAGCGCTGTGTACCCGGTCATGGAGAAGCAGGGTTATGGACGCATTATCAACACATCGTCAGACTCCATCTACGGGCTTGGGGCCGGCGGTGATGCGGGATACTGTTCATCCAAAGGCGCCGTGTTTGCGATGACGCGAGACCTTGGGAGGTTCTCCACGAAGCACGGCATCAAGATCAACGGCGTTCTGCCCTCAGCAGCTTCGAGGATGTCAGATCTATCACCGACGATCAAACGCATCACGCGCGAGTATTTCCCGACCGCTATGGTAGCCCCCTTTGTGTGTGCGTTGGCTGCGGATGAGTGTCCTGTCTCTGGCGAGCTCTTCAGCGTTGGTGGAGGTCGTGCAGCGCGAACCACCCTTGCCACCTTCCCTGGACATTCGAAGGAAGACACTGCTGAAGGGTACCTCGCCAACTTCGACAAAGTAATGGGCAAGTCAGAGGATGTGTACCTGCCGTCCGATTGTTTGGATCAGGTTTCCTACGCCATCAAGCACGCCGTTGGCATTGATCTGGGCAATATTCAGTTAGATGATTAGCCAACAGTTTGATAGTTTAGTCAAGAATTGATGCTCGTTCCATAACAAATGATGACCAGAGTGAGTATAGTGATAAAGAAGTAAATAACTAGGAAGTTAATCCATAAATAACTGTCACTAGGGCATCCCCTTCTTTCGCATCTCCTGCTCTATTTCAGAAATCATGATGCTCTCGGTCACGGTAGCTACATCGCATGTTCAGCCTTCACAACTACATCATACTCTCCGATCTTATTCCTTGCGTTCCGAACCGACCAAGCAGCGCCGGAGATGTACCCTAGTATCCCGCCCAGTATGCCAATGGGCAGCGCTCCCAGGTCTAGTGAGTGATGCTGACTCTCAACGCTGACTCGCGAGAGCACGGGGAACCAGCATGCCAGACAGTAAAGCAACCCTGACAAAGTTGATTAGCCCACACCTACGAAATCTCGAACGGTCGAATCCCAGCATGGGAAAGTTTTAGCCCAGAAAGACTGAGAGCTGCTGGTTGAAAGTTTTAGTCCCCTGAATTGTTTTTAAAAGGGACACGCAACGAAACATGAGAGAAAGTGACCTTTCCCGGTAACATGTCATACTGTCCGACTGTTCTCCGTCCCTACGAAGCTTTCAATGCGTCACTGGAAGCCGAAGCCAAAGTCTCTGATGAAGAACTTGAGAACAAGAAAGTGGATGTTATTGGTGGTGAAGAGGAAATCAATCGGTTGACGAGACAATTCTCTGTACCACCCGATTCCTCAGTACACAATAGCAAAAGCAGAGATGGTCCCGACTTGGAAAAGGGACAGAAGAATGTGGTGGAGCATCAACAGCATTACTTGGAGAAATCTCTGGCAGAGGCTCGCCAGAAAGAAAGGCTTATTGGTGATAAAAAGATACGGATTCGTGAGTCGTAACTTGTTATAGAGCTTTTAGAATTTTCCAAATTAGGTTCTATCTAACAATAACTAGCGGTATGCTTCAAGGAGCTCTCTGTGTTTGTTCCAGCATGTAAAAACGAAATTGGTAGATTTCCACTCCTTCCAAACTTTCAACATATCGCGGCCTTTTTCCAGGCTCGACTTGGGACGACGGTATTCCAAGAATACAACATCTCCTCTCCCCAAAAACAAATTCTTAAGAATTTAAGCGGGTTGGTCCAACCTGGCGAGATGGTTCTAGTGCTGGGCCGACCCGGCAGTGGATGCTCGACATTTCTTAAAATCATGGCAAACAACAGTAAGGAATACTCAGAAGTCAACGGAATTGTATCCTATGGAGGCTTGAGCGGCAAAGAATTCAGATCATTATTTCCAAACGAAGCAGTCTACAGCGCTCCAGATGATGTTCATCTTGCCAGTCTCACTGTTCAGCAGACGCTGGATTTTGCAGTCAAAACGAAAGCACGAGGATCATGCCTCCCTGGTCAGACACTGAAAGACTACAAAAACGAAGTAGTCTCTGCCCTTCTCAGAATATTCAACCTCTCGCATGTTAAAGACACTTTTGTAGGCGACGCCCAGATCCGCGGTATATCTGGTGGACAACGAAAAAGAGTGTCCATTGCTGAGATGATGATTTCCGGTGCAACAGTTTGTTGTTGGGACAACTCGACGTTAGGCTTGGATGCTGTTTCCGCAACAGACTACGTCAGATCTCTGCGAATTTTGACCAATGTCTACAGGAGCACAACCTTCGTGTCACTTTACCAGGCATCCGATATTATATATGAGAATTTCGACAAGGTTTTGTTGCTTGAGGATGGACATCAGTTATATTTTGGGCCAGTTCTTGGAGCTCAGCAATACTTCGAATCTTTGGGCTTTACGAGATTAAAGGGACAGTCACTTCCAGATTTTCTGACTGCCTCTGTCGACCAGCGACAGATGGCCAATTCGACGAATATGCAAGTTACAGCTGAATCACTTGCATTGAAGTACCGGGAATCCTCAATTTTCTCAGCAGAAAAAAGTGTGATTGATGCTTGGTTCGAAAGCGTTGATGGTGAAACTCTTCTGTGGGATTTATCACAAAGTGCAGCTTCCTGGGAGAAATGTGGGAGGTTGATGCGGACTAATTACTCGGCTTCTTTCAGGCAACAAGTCATGCTTACCTTCAGGCGCCATGCTACTCTGAAATTACAGAATCGGTTTAGTCTGGTCGTGCAGACAGCTACCTCACTTATCGTTGCGCTACTTTGTGGCAGCATTTATTTCCAATTACCAAAAACCTCCACAGGCGCATTCACACGAGGCGGGGTCATCTTCATCACTCTTTTGTACAATGCATTTACAGCATTTGCAGAGCTCCTAACAACGATGTTTGGCCGTCCCGTCTTAATGAAGCACGAAGCATTTGGTTTTCACTGTCCAAGTGCGCTCTACATCGGACAAATTCTGTTTGATATTCCCATGGCTGCAACACAGGTATTTAGAGCCTTCTATTGGAACTATATGATAAACTGACAGCTATTAGATATTACTTTTCTCAGTCATTGTCTATTTCATGGCTGGTCTTCAACCAACTGCTCAGGGTTTCCTGATATTCTACGCCTTCCTGGTCATTACCCAAGCCGCCATGACAGTATTCTTCAGAATACTTGGCATTCTTTCGAAGACATTTGATGGGGCTATTCGGTTTGCCTGCATTATCGTCATTCTTTTTGTGCTGACTAGTGGATACCTCGTACCAATCCAAGACATGAGCCACTGGGTCAGCTGGTTCTACTGGATGAACCCCATCTCCTACGAATTTTCCGCAATCATGATGAATGAGTTTCGTGGTTTGCTCCTTACGTGCGCCGCTCGAGATTTGGTTCCAAATGGGCCTTCCTACCAAGATATCGCTTACCAAATCTGCACGCTCTCAGGGTCTATATCAGGGAGAAATATTGTTGACGGCGCCGAATACTTGAGGAAGAGCTTCAACTACGACGTTAAGAATTTAGGCCGAAATGGGGGCATCTTGGTCCTATTTGTTGTAGGACTTCTAATTTTGAATGTCCTGGTTGGGGAACTGGTATCTTTCACGGGCTCTGGGATATCAGCGAAGACGTTCTTGAAAATCCAAACTAAAGATCAGACTACTCCAACGTTGAGTCCAAAATCAACAGGCCCTCAAATCCCTTCACCCATGCCAGCCACCCGTGAAAAGGTCCATCACTTAACTTGGGAGTCTCTGGACTACACTGTTCCCGTGAGTAGTGCCGATGAGCTGCAAATTCTCCACAAAGTCTCTGGGTATGTTGAATCGGGATGCCTCATGGCTCTGATGGGTGCTTCCGGTGCCGGAAAATCAACCCTTCTGGATGTTTTATGTTCGAGAAAAACGACAGGTACTGTGAGAGGAAGCATTCTTGTCGACGGAAACCCTGTCGGTGATTGGTTCAAGACAGGGACAGGTTACTGTGAGCAGCTCGATATACATGAACCAACCCAGACTGTTCGGGAAGCTCTCAGGTTTTCCGCATATCTCCGCCAGCCGTACACTATGCCGCGAGAGGAAAAAGACATCTACGTGGAAGAGCTCATCTTGCTTCTCGAAATGAAGGATTTCGCAGATACATTAATTGGCACGACTCAACGCGGCTTGTCTGTTGAAGAGAGGAAAAGGCTCAGCATCGGCGTCGAACTTGCAGCTAAGCCGGAAATTCTTCTCTTCCTCGACGAACCGACTAGTGGACTCGATTCGCAAAGCGCTATCAATATTGTGCGACTTTTGCGTCAGCTAGCAGATTCTGGTCAAGCGATAATCTGCACAATTCATCAACCGAATAGCTCAATATTTAGGCTGTTTGACAGATTGCTTCTGTTGTCCGAAGGTAGAACGATATTCTTTGGACCCACGGATGAGCTGGAGGGCTATTTCGCGGCCCATGGCGCAATATGTCCACCGGATGTCAACATTGCAGAGTTTATGCTCAGAGCGCTGGACAATGAAGAGGATTCAGTACAAGCAGCAGTGAGATGGAATAGTCACTGGCTAGCATCGAATTGCTACAGCAAAATGCAACAGCAAATCAAAACCCTCAACACGCCCCCTCATCTAGTGAGTAAATTTCAATAGATAGACTTTTGACGACAGCGCTAACTTATGTCGTTAGTCTTCTAACGTAACAGACAAGATTCCATCTCGGGGCAGTTATTTTTACTACTTGAAACTTGTCGCAAGCAGCGCATCCGTATCATTGTGGCGCACCCCTGAATACGGCAGCACCAGACTCATAAATCATATCACCGTTGGCCTGATTACTGGTCTTGCTTACCTCAACATCGGGAACTCAAGAGCAGACCTTCAATATCGGGTATTCGTCATATTCCAGCTCACTGTGCTACCATCGATGACCCTATCCCAAATCCAGCCTCGATTCGAACTTGCCCGCACGATCTTCAACCGAGAAAATAGTTCAGAGATGTATGCGAAGAGTGTGTTTCTTCTGTCTGTAACCATTGCTGAGCTACCTCATGTTCTGATCTGCTCCGTCGTTGTAAGTAGTCTGTATTTAGAAATGAGAAGCTTGGCTGATACGTCGATTAATACAGTTCTTTATCTGCTTCTATTTCCCCACGGGATTTAGCCGCATTCCAGAGAAGGCTTCCTTTCAATTTCTAATTGTCGTCCTAACTGAGCTGTTCTCTGTCTTTCTCGGATTAGCAGTTGCAGCATTGACACCATCGGCATACGTCGCATCCCTTTTTACTCCCTTCTTGCTGGTCACGTTTTCACTATTCTGCGGAGTAACGGTACCGCCTCCAAGTATCCCAACATTTTGGAGACTTTGGTTATATCGTCTTAATCCATTCACGTATCTCGTAGGCGGTATGATGGAGACAGAACTAAGCGGACTGAAAGTGGATTGCTCCTTAGATGAATTCCAGATTTTTGCGCTCCCTGCAAACGAAACTTGTCTGGATTATGCTGGAAATTTTCTGGAAACAGCCGTAGGATATGTTCAGAACCCGCAATCGACTGAAACATGTGCCTATTGTCCTTTTGAAAATGGGGATAACTTCATCGACCAATTTGACCTTAGTGCCACAAATCGGTGGAGAGACTTGGGGATTTTTGCAGCTTTTTGTGGAAGCACGTTCGTTCTGTTCCTTATTGCTGGAAGGTATGCTGTTGTGCCCTCTAGCTCTTTGAGACAGATTCTGACCTTTTACAAGTCGCATCAATTGGTCAAGGCGTTGAGTAAGCTTGTGTGTCGGATTGAAAAGGTTAGATCTATTGGGTTCGTGAATAGCGGAGCTGGAGCTTGACAGAGGAATACTCAGGTTGTCTTTGGAGGGGGGAGGGCAGTGGGGGACAGGATAATTGTGCGAATTGGAGCAGAAATCATCTATTAGATTATTAGGCTCATGCTTGAATATCAGTTTTATAATTCGATTGTCATTTAGTGATAGCATCACTCCTAATCGGTGCTGGAAAATTTCTCGGACATCACAAGTAATGCTACCATAAATGGTGCCGTTCCGAACAAGAGGAGGTTAACTCGATGGCATGGTATTAAAGAGACAGAAAATATTGTATTAACAGAAATAAATCAAGCTGCGATCAACAAGAAACTTCTCCTTATCTGATATACTTCTCAAAAATCATATATCGTTTAGATCTGGACGAAATTCGTTAGTTACAACGCTTGAAGCCCGGAATGGAGGAAAACTTACAGTACGTGAGGTCGGCCTTTTTAGCTTCCCGATCAGAAACCCCATTTCCTAGAAACATGAACGGATTTGACTTTACTACAGAGTAAGCAACCGAGTTTCGTATGGGAGAGGACAGAAGTCTTACATTCATGTACTCAATCTCATAATCTTCCCAACGCGGAGTAGCCACCACACCCATGAAATGAATACTAGAACCAGGCCAAACCGCCGTGATGGTTCCTGTCAAATTATCTTTGTCTATAAACATGTACAGTAGTTAGCACTATTGACCTCGACGCATAAATATAGACGAGCCACTAACACCAACTACGACAAGAACCACTCCAGACCAAGTCCTTATGGACCGCCTGTGTGTATGCATTGAACGAATCTTGTACACTTTGTTTGATATTTAAACATCTAATCTGCTCCTTTTGCAGCTTCTCTAACGCTGCAACAATGTATTTTGCACTAGTAATGCGTTAATTCGGAGTTGAGCTTTCCTGGGAGTTCGGTAATACACCTACCTCGATTCAATACACGGAATCAGAGATCCATTTGCAATTGGTGTGTTGGGTCCCAGGAATGCTAAATAAAACATAAGCATAATAGCTTTTGTAGGAATTCCAGGGAAAGCAAGGCTTACTCCAGTAATTTGGGAATCCAGAAACTGCGAGTCCCATGTAGGCCTCAGCGTGTCTCTCTGCCCAAAGCAATCGTAGATTGCGGTTATCCAGTCCATATAGGTCAAACACGGGTGCAAAGGAAGTGTTAAAACCTGTAGCACATACGATAGCGTCCAGATGATGAGTTTCTCCGTCAGCAGTTTCAATCCCATTTTCCACGATGCGTAGAATCGGGGAGGTCACAATGCAAACGTTGTCTTGTTGAATAGCGTCAAGATATGGTTTACCAGGTGTCAGTCTACGACAACCCAACTCCCATCTGTTTATGCTTAGTATATAACCAGTGAGGGAGAAGGCCGGTGATATGGGACTAACTTTGGGATCAATTTTTCTTGAAGTTCTTTTGAAGCGATGGTTTTGCGCATCATTGTTTCAGCCCACTTCAAGAATTAGAACATAGCGGTAAGCGAGAAGAGGAGTGATACAAACTTGACGGGCCTCATTCTGTGCTCTTGAGCTTTTGATGCTACTCGCGAAATTCTCGTTCATCTGCTGCTCAATGGCTTTTCGAAATTCTTTGTAATATTGGGGATCAGACCGGAAACGTTGCTTTTGTTCCCTTGTATCTAGACAAGATATAAGTTTGTGAAGACTTCAAATTACTTTCCAACTTACATGGCTCATTGAAAGTCGAGGATTCAACGCCAAACCCGACACTTGGAAGGATATACGTCGGTGATCGCACATAAACTTCCAGATTTCGTACCTTCGGTTGCAATTTTGGTACCACTTGTATTCCTGTCGCTCCAGTGCCAATTACGGCAACTGTCTGTTGATTGCAGTCCCACGAATTGTCCTAAATAGATTTATCAGGTTTGAGTGTTAAGTAGCTTGATTTACATACCCAGTTGGCTGTGTGAAGCTTGGGGCCTTTGAATGTATCAAGTCCCGGTATATCTGGCCATTTCCACTGGTTCAGAATGCCGGCAGCATTGATAAATACGTCTCCTTCTACTGTCTTTTGCTTCTCGCCTTCACAAGATACTTCAAGCACCCATTTACTCTTCTCAGCATTCCATTTAGCAGAAGTTATCCTGGAATTGAGTTGAACAAGTGGAAGCACTTTGAACTTTTCCGCGACTCCCCGGAAATATTCAAATATCTCCGGAGCAGGAGAGAAACTATGTTGTATTAGCATGATCTGGTGGC
This sequence comes from Pezicula radicicola, assembly GCA_003008705.1. Classification (NCBI taxonomy): domain Eukaryota; kingdom Fungi; phylum Ascomycota; class Leotiomycetes; order Helotiales; family Dermateaceae; genus Pezicula; species Pezicula radicicola. The sequence continues at coordinate 79,829 of PDUO01000069.1, read as the reverse complement.
ATGGCTTGAAAGTTTATACTTGCTGGGAACTCCAGTGCGGATTTGATGCGAATGTGTATTGATATGCGTGACTTGCGACATCACACGCTGCCCCCGGATACCTATTTTCAAACCATGTACCGCCTACGTCCGAGTTCTTTTCAAAAATTTCGAATGTGATGTATGGAAGCTTCAGCAGCTCGATCGCCATCGCGATGCCCGAAGGTCCTGCACCGCCAACTACGACATGCAAAGGTCGTCGTGTTAAGTCATAGCTGCAATGGTTTCCATACTCAGAAAAGGAATGCTCTAAAAGAGTATCACCATTAACTCGTTTCCGTTCATCATAGAGCATGTTGGCATCCATGTGAGGTCGAACGGGAGATAGAACCTGATGGTACGTGACGCACGCGGCTGGAAGCGGATGACCGATTGAGGAAGGGAAAAAATCGGGCGTTTAGAATAGGATGATGGCAGGATGGGGCATAAGAGTATGAAAGATATCATACCGAGGAATTGCATGGCCGACATAGCCAGCCAGAAGGCGAGCGAATCCTAGTAGATCGCTCAGCTCATCGAGTCAGCGAAGGCCTGTCAGCTAGCGGGGAACTTTAGCGACGCCGCCATACTCCTTCAGTAAAGGGCTGCACAGGGACAGGGATGGCGACTGGGTCTAAACCTGAGTTTGCACGACACTGTCAGACCTTCTAGAAAGTTTCAACACCATTATATCAAAAAATGAATCCGACTACTTTGGACGGCTGCACTCGTCCGGACACATTCGAACCATTCTCCACTCCGCAAAATATTATCTCAGACGTTCTGCCAACTTTTCAAAGTATTCGATCCAAAAAGAGAGGAAGAAAGAGAGCAGGGTGGGCATGTACGGCGTGCAGAGCACGTAAAGTCAGGTGCAATGTCTCACTGTCTGGACCACCATGCTCTAATTGTAGTCATGATGAGACTGACTGTGTTCGACCAGCGAGTCGCCGCCAGAAGTGAGTCTGCTTTTACAATGCCTCTTTCTGTCTCTTCAATAGCAGTGTTTTCCTATTGTGTATTCGTCTGAAAGGAAGGATCTAACTTTTATAAATATAGAAATTTGAGAGCTCGTATGGAACATTTTATGAACCAGTGTTCGAGCCAAGACCACGATCAAGCCGACGCTCAATCGTCGAGCACCATCGCCAAAGGAGGGACGATAGGAGACAGTAATCAAAAACCATATATGGATAAATCAATATCACTAGAGCAGAGTCAGCAGTGTCCTTGCGAAGTGTTTGGTCTACTAGCTTGTCCATTTTGCGACATGAAGGTCCGTTTACCCCCTTTCTCTGCCGTCTCCAAGTATTAAAGCTTAGAAGTTCATATTCTATCTATACTAACAGCAGTATTAGAATAAAATAGATCCTAAAACCTCAAGTGAAGACCCCTTTGTTACTATTGACATTGGCAGCAGCGAATTGGCATCGCCTTCTACTGAATTTGACTTTTTTGGCTTCGGTCAAGATCTGGAGGACGCAATTTCAGGGTGGTCTTCGAGCTCACAACGTGTATGAGGGTGGGGTTGAAATATAAGGCGGTATTATTACTAGGCCAGTTTCACTACTTTGGAAATAATTCAAGTGCAATCGCTACGAAATCGAAATGGGATTCCTATCCGCGTTTAAGTGCAAACGAATCACTAAAGTCTTTCCCGTCTCCCAAGGCTATAGAACACGAAAGCAGCACACAGAACAATATCGATAAGTATTTCTGTTCTTATAGACGATGCTAAGATTCTGTCAACCGAATCTGGAAGATTGTTTTGCCTGGGGCTTTGGAAGAAAAGGCCGCTAGCAGAAGCACTCTTTATTTAGCAGACGGTTTTTAAATGGATTTTGCTGGGAGGGTCTAACCCTTTTGAAATATATGTTGAGCTTTTTCACTAAGGTGTCAATTGCGTGAAACATTTTCTCTTGGTGTGAAGAAGTCTCGTTCGTTAAGGAAGCCGTTGGGTTGGTGGCAGACTTCTTTGCTGATATGTACAAAGAGCCTGAGGTCTTGGTTTTCTTCTGGGGACGACGTTGCATCGGTCGCTGGCGTGGGTCCTCACCAAGTACGCCTGAAATGTGAATCGGATCCTCGGTGCCGTCGGCATATTTGGTGGGATGCGGATCTCCGCTACACGTTGACATCAAGTTAAATCCATCAATTGCGATCATATGCTAAATAACTTAAAGGACTTACTTGATAAGACCCTTCTTCACCTTCTTTGCTAATTCTGGATTCGCCCCAACAGCCTGTTCGACAGCTGCCGTATCCCTCTCCAAATGCTTCGTGGTGCCATTAGACGTCCATAAGATCTGTCCGTCTTTCCAGAGGTTACATATATTACGTATGGGCCAACCCATGTAGCATTTCGGCACGAACCCCTCGTGGCCTGGGTCCCCTGACTACGCTGCCGAAGCTTGCTGCAACTGCATTCGGGAATCGCTCACCAGGCGCATCATGTCGTAGTGGAAGTGGGAGCGCCTAACGGGACGATTCGCGGCTACATACGATATCTGAAGAACCCGTTAAATCCCCAGACATTCTTGCGTTAACTAAAACATTGCGCGTATATCTAAGCTTTCGATGATCCTCAACAGGGTATGAAATCTCCATATGTCGAGGAAACTATGGGGCGTATGTATTAGTATAACACCGTTCAGAAATTATGGACAGGGAGAACGAGCCTTTTCTATTCCATGATATCCATGGAGCACCAGGGTCTTCGTCACGGATAGCCCAAACATGCTGTAGAAACTGCAATAACACTGATCCGCGTTTGAACCAAGTGTCCGGAAGTTGGCCTAGTTGCTTGAGGATGTTTTCTCGCACTGAGGAGTCGACTGCCTCGCAGCCGGCAAAGAAGTAGGGGGAAATGACTGCACGTGAGATAGGCGAATGTAGGTCTAGGTGAGAAAGCTCAGAACATGCAATTTGAACATGCTTGCGCACAAGCGGGGAGGTCCATAGGAGATCCCGCATACGAGTATAGAAAATGAGAACAGCAGCAGAATATATAGCTTCGTTAAGATGGAGGAGGTTGCCATCATCTTGCTGGCTGGCCGAAAGAGCAGCTAAATCAGCATCTCGCGCCTGAAGAAGTTCAATCTCTAGCTCGTCTATTTCAGCCCCGAGGCTGGGGTTACCGGTTGGCGAAATCTCCTCGCTCTATCGAGCTCGTACGAGCCTTGCCACTTTCAAAAGGGGTTTGACAAGACGTCTGGAAAACCCATAAAGCGGGTGAATAATCCAATTTTTAAAAGCCGGCGGAGCTCCGACGTCGTCTTCTTCTACCGAGCACTCCATTAATCGGTGCATTGACTCTTTCGAAAGCTGCGCATCTAATTTGGGGGAACACAGAACACACACTTCGCACCACCTCATCAGCATCATTGCGACGGACCGTTGGTCTTGGTCGAGTCTGACTCGTGATGTATCCATTATTAGGCAAGCTGCAGCACTACGGGCCAGAGGAAGTAAGTCGGTATACTGTCCAGGGTTAGATATGCAGAGCAGCATTATGCAAGTTACAGTATGAAGATAGTGTTGTGGACCTGGTGACATATACGACGGAGGATCGGTGAGAGCTTGTATGGCTCTTTGTTCAAATGTCGTCTGCAACTTGCTTAGGGCATCGTCTCCGGTTGCCTTGGCATAGTGGAATGCAGACAGCGCTAAAGCCGCGTAATACAAGGGCAGGCTGCTCGTAGCCATTGCTGGTAAGCCAACTGCGTACGGGTCCTTAATTTCTTGGTCCTGGAAGACGGTTTGCGGATCCCAGACGAGGAAGGCCTTCGCTGTATGTTGAACGAAATGATGCCAGAGAAATTGTGCATCCGCTTGAGATTGGAAGTCCGACGTTGCGACCGAGATGGTTGATAGTGTGGTATTCATAGACAACCTCGGTGAGGGGCAAAGAGGCGAGAAACTGTCTAATTGAGCCTCGAAGACGTCACTTCCTCCATCACTATGGTCTGACAGGAATTGCGGCGTTCTGCCTGGTTCGATGCTTAGGAGACTGCGACCAGAGGGGTTGCTGGCAACTGCTTCTTGTTGTGTTTCGAAGGGGTCTTCGGCTTCGGTCTGCGGCTGCGTAGCTTCATACTCCGAAGAGGCCTTGGCAGTTTGCCCCTGATGCTGCTCGGGACATCGCCTGCGTGGCAACCCATCGCGTGTGGGGGATGGCCGTCGAGTGTGTCGTATATCAAGACCGACTGTAAGCCGATGAGCTATTCGATATCTAGAGTATTACTCACTGAATCTACGCGACTGAGCACGCCTCACTACTGGCCTCGCGTTATTTGCCGGAGGGAAGTGTACGGACTTGAAGGTCTGCAGTATACAGACATAGCCGCGTCGACTACATCGAGAGCACTGCGGCTGGAGCTGATCGCACTGCGAAGCGTAAGCAGGACCCCTAGATGAACGGTAGTCGTGCGTCCAGCCTAATAGCCTAATAGCACCCGTCCTAGACTGGCCATATGCTAGTGGAAACGAAACTATGAGAGGAAAGGGCGCCAACAACCTTCTGTTTCGCTTGAGCACAAGCACTGCAAGCGCCTTCCGCACGACGTGGGGCAGCGGGATATTTCATTCTGGTGCAAGTAAGTCTTGGAGTGTTAGAGAGGCCCCTTAACTTAACAGTCAGTGGTGGCATCAGAGAGCGTCGTCGTGTGCGTGGGGGGAGGATACCGGCCATCTGGCTCGGGCTCCGTGGGTGACTAATCATTTGTGGCCCATGCCCCTCGGCGTGATGCGCTGTTCCAAAACAGGAAATTGTACCGCCGCTGCATCATGAAATAAAGTATATTATATTTAGGTGTATAAGATGGGTCCTATATCGACCAAGAATGATGCGTTGTATGGACAGTATAAGCCGAGGCAACCTGTCTAAGTTTCTGGGAGGAAGAGGACTAGATGCTAAAGACTCATAGGCCCTAGATATTAACTTAGCCAAAGTATTAGCTTACCTAAACCTCTTCCTAAACCCCTACCTGTTACCCTACGTACATTCGTAATTAGGAAACCGCGATTCACTAGCCGATGATAGGATATAGACTACTTGAAGGACCTAATCTTCTTACCCTGTAAATCTTCTAACCTATAATACTATATGCGTTAAAACCGAAAAGTATCAATATATAAAAATGGAATAAGGGCTGGAAGAGGATTTATTTTTGTATTTGTAGACCAGACTAGTGCCTTATAGGGTTAGTGCTCTACGGGCGTAATTTAAAATCATCATCATCAACAACAAAGAAGTGAATGGCGCCACTGGGTTACATCTATTTTGAAACCATTAAGAAATATTTACAAGCACAAGGGGTCTTCGACCAGGAACATATGTTCTGCTCTTTACGCACTGCGCAACTATCTACTTGTCAATACCGCAGGCTATGGTGTGTTTACTGCTCTGATCGCTCCCGGCATTGGCATCTGGCGGTCGTTCCTCGGTTTAGTGGTTTACATCAAGTTTGTCGAGGGTTCCGAGTGCTGGGGAGGATGGGATTCGCGTTGTTTGCAAAGGATGGGTGCCTTTGCCTACCTTGCAGTCCTGGCTTTTGCTACGTTGCCTGTTGGCATTGGGGTCGCCGCGAGTGCCCGGGTGGGCAACCTCCTCGGCCTGTGAAATCCCAGATCAGTTGCAATTTCGGCGCATTCGGCCGCCATGTTCAGTGTCTTCACTGGAGCTGTCGTTGGTTTCATGCTGATTCCATTCTTGTCCATATCAGTTCTACAATTCTACGTCGCGGACAGCGTCTAGGGACTAATATATACACTTGCTTAAACACACTATTTCCGCGTTATATATTCATGGAGAGGAGTGATATAAAAATTGCTGATGTGAGACTACGTATATTTTCAACCTTGAAACTTTGGCCCACGGCGAAATCGACTAGGCGATTCTGTCTTCTCAAGCCGCTCGCAAAGCTATTTCCGTATCAGCTTATTAGCTTGTCAAGTTCCTAGTCAAGGCCGAATTTAGAGGTCGACTATGTCTCCACATGTCCATTGAACATCGCCTCTGGAATTTAGACTACGCGATGAAAATGGTCTAGGACAATTTGGTGAATATAATAGGTTCCCACTGATAGTAGGGAAAGAGATGCCGTCGCCGTTTGTCTGGCAAGATCTCCTCCTTTTCGTCAAACCACGTTGGAGGTAGTGTGATATCGTATGTGGCAAAAACTGCGGCTGCGACAAGTCGAATTTCGGCCCAGGCAATGCTATAAAAAAAAGGGAGAGATAGGTATACTTGGCTTGGGCATCACAAGTCTAGGTTTATTGGCACTAGGACTTGTAAGTAAATTGAGTTTGTCTACAGTAAAATGAACTAGGACAATTTTTATATATTTCATATCTTGAGAGCGGGTCAAGAATTTGCGAAGACCAATACTTAGAGCCCCTACTGAGAAACTCCTTCCTCTAAGTAGGGGCAGGGGTATAGTGTTCTAGGGAGAGTCATTAAAACAGGCAACATGGAATCCTCGAAGGACTGCCTAGAACTCAGACTTTAGATTATTCATCGTCTGTAAACAAACCCTTACTTCCGTTTCTCCTCCACTACCTCATCCATGCATATCCTCAATATACTCCATAAACAGATAGACAGCCTCATCACCTTCCCTTTATCCTACTCTCAGTTTGTGATTGATCACTCCTTCTCCACTCCACCACTTAGTTCTCGTCCCGCAGCACCCTTTTCTTTACTAGCCAAGGTTTGAACTATAGCTTCAAGGGCTACCCGGTCCGCACCGCGAACCCTGTCAACCAGTCCATCAGCAGTGAGGCCAACAGATTGACGACCTTTAATGCCTTCAACTGCCAGTCCCTTGGGCACACCATTCTGAAGGAACACAAAGGTCGGCATAGCAGAGACGCCAAACCGCTCCGCGACGTTCTTAACATGATCGACGTTAACCTTGGCAAAAGCAAGATGACCGTTCGAAGAGTGTTGGTCAGCCAACTTTGAGAAAATTGGCGCGATAGCGCGACAGGGTGGACACCAGTCTGCATAGAAGTCTACTACCACATGAGTGGTAGAGGACAAAAGGGCATCGAATTCGGCGGCCTTCGTTATTTTGTAAACGTTGTCGGAGGTTTCGGGAATGGGTGAGCGGTCCGCAAATAATGCCTTCGAAGTCAGTAGATGTCAGTAGGTAATAAGTATATTTTGCTTTTAAAATAAACGAGAGTTCTATGCGCCGCTTAATAGAAAGGTGTGGCGGGCAAAGCCTCGTTCGCATAGACAGGAACATTAAAACTTCAGCACTACCCAGCCTAAATATTTAGCGAGCTGATCACTAATTTTCAACGTACGACCCATTGTTGCCATGCGAATAGAATTTGCTCGCCACTTCATCGGATAAACACTTGAGGCAAATAAACGTAAAATATATCTAAACAACAGCAACACACAAGTAGACTTGTAACGACAAAAAAAGTTAAGTAGTTTAGACATGACGTACTTGCTTGAGAAGAAAAATAGCGAGGAATACTAAAATAAAGTAATAAATAGTATCCATTTTGTACTCTGGTCGAGAAGTTTAGTGAGAAAGTAGTTGTTTGTTTGAAATTTAAGAAGTAAAGGGAAGAAGGAAGAATGAAGCCTTCGGGCACGGTTATTTTAGTACTCTTTTCGTTGGTGAGGCACTAGGTAACGGGATCAGTCGGGCCGCTTCATCTCGCTTGCTTGGCTGGCAAAGTCGAACTCCTACCTGTCAGACTGTTGCCAGCTACGAACCTGGGATTGAGCTTCATTGCAATAAGATCCCAGAGCTGAATGGAGCTGAATGGAGATATATGCAAATCGCTGGAGGGGTGGTGTTGAGGAACGCAACCGCACTGGATGAATAGGGCACCTCTGGGGTGTTGTTGCAGAGCTTTCACCTTGCGACCGGGGTCCGGAGAGCCTCCGCAGAGAGGCTTGAGGAAGGTCGAACGCTCTCGCAGGGACTAGATATGGGAGAAGAACAAAGCGGTCGTTAATGAAGGAAGAAGGGGCTACTTTGAGCGCTGCGCGGGTTCGGGGGCCTGGAGGATGGATTGAGGGCGAGAACACACAGTCAGAGAGAATGGGTTGGATAGGTGGCATATACCAAGAGAAGATCTTTGCAGAGGCATGCTCGAGGACGAATCCAGAGGAGTGTTCTACTTCTTTTCTACGAAACGCGATCGCACATCATACAAGGCAGAAGCTGGAGGAGTCCTGGAACTGGGGCATAGGCGGTGCCAACGGTAGAGCTAGGGATTCAAGTATATTGAGGGAAATGAGCGTACACTTTGGTTAGTGAGAGGGAAACGCTATTCTTATGCTGCCTGGCTAGGAGTCGGCTTTGTGGGGAGGAGAGATCTGGCAAGGTATCGCGAAGTAGTTAATAGCCATGGGGCGAGGCATATCATGGTAGCGATGGTGGGAGGTCTGGGCTCCCTATGACACTGTCTATATGGCCCGAGAGGAAACATAGCAATGGGAAATGCTGCATGGGCCTAAAATATACTCTTCAATATTTGGTGCGGAGTCACAGGTAGGAGTAGGTCAGTAGCTTTCTAACATCTATTTACTTGATAGTAAGGTACTGTATCTTCCTTGATGTCATGAATACTCAATTCGTTATCACAAGGTCGACTTTCATTTAGAGCCAACCATCACAAACTCACATTATCATTAGCCCTGCACCGTTTCGTCTTGGGCCTGAATCGAGTTGCTGCCATAGGGACTTAAGCCGACGACGAATCCCATGTCGAGAAATGTGCTCGATGGGAAAGGTGATGTCAGACACATCTTGTCAGTGTATTCCCAAACCTTTCAGCTAGGCAATCGAATAGATAAACATAAATCAAGTCCAGTCTGTAAAGCTATCAAATCGGACGTAAGGAAGGGCTGGTTACAAAAAAATAAAACATAATATCCAACATCATAAACCCTAGCCAACCTGATCGTCACAAAGACTCTCCTAGATATGGAAATAGACCGAGTTCCTCCTTTTCCATCACGCCCTCCAAATACGTTGCTATTAACGGGTGGATCCCTGATTTCCGCGCTCGGGCAATCCAGTCGGCCAGCTCAAGTACTTCAAATGTCTCTCCATACAATTCTTCCATATATTCGGCCCATTTGGGGAACGGCACCTTGCGGCCACTTGAGTGATGGCGGTAGCGGATGCCCGTGTTCGTCTCCCCTGCCAGGGAGATAGCTGACGAGACGATGTCGCGAGCAATGTCGTCGACGTTTTTAAAGTCAATATATCCTTCGACACGTTCAAAGCGCGGTATACACCTCATAAGGCGTGTGTAGCGTAGTACGCCGTTCAAGGCGTCCGAGGGCGGCGCGCGATCCCCGAAGAACAGGCAGGGGCGGTGAATTTCAACCATAAAGTTGTTATATTCAGAGAACTTGTGCAGGAATCTTTCGCTGACCCATCTAGACGCCATATAGCCTGTGTCTCCGGTTTTGGCCGGCTCCGCAAGCACGGGGACTGGTGGGAGGACTTTCAGACCGGATAGAGAAGGGACACGCTGCGAAGAAACGTAAAGCAGGGGAATAGAACGCCGTATGCAAAGGGAAGCCAGGAAATGCGTGGATTCCACATTTGGCCGTCGTATAGATGTATAGCTATTCAGACAATGTCCGTTGGCTCCGGCGTGAATGACGACGTCAATATCCGATTGCAGCGTCGCGCACTCAGATGGGCTGAGGCCCAGCCCATGTGAAGAAAGACTACCCGTGTAGCTTATAACTTTTTCAGAGACCGGTATCCTATCCTCTTCGTCGGGGGAGACTGCGATGCAATGAATTTTGTCGACAGCAGGATCTTGAAGAAGAGCATGGAGAATAGAATTGCCCAGGACGCCCGCGGCACCAGTCAGCAACACTTTTAAGTCCCTATTTGCCGGAGTCCTTGTGCGTCTGGATATTTCCCTTGAAGCAGCAATAAGATTGTCCGGAATCGCTGTTTCTACGTCCCAGTTTATGTCCTCGTCGTTGGCGGATTGGGATTCGATTCGAGCCGCCATCTGTCGAAGAGTCGCGGCGGAGTAGAGTTCGCGAGTGGACACGACGACTCCCAAGGTCTCTTTGATCTCATTCTGCAACTTCGTTAAACGGAATGAGTTGCCTCCTTCAAGGAAAAAGTCGGATTCAGCAGTCAGGACTTGATATGGATCCGGTAACACATGGCTCCAGAGCAGTTTCAGTTCCACTTCGCGAAGGCTCAGCTCAGAAGCAGATTCACCGGCACTATCATCACTGCCAGAGAGTGGTAGTTTCATAACAGCCTGGCGATCAATCTTTCCAGTGCTCGCTCTGGGGAGGTCATCCACAATTATTACCCGCGCTGGATGCATATACTGTGGAAGACGGAGGCCCGCCAGTAGTTTTCGTTTCACATTGTCACGGTCGATATGCTTTCCTGGATCCAGGATAACGTGGGCAATGAGATCCCCATCACGGACAGTCACCACTGCTGTGGATAGCAAAGACTCTCCTGATTTCAAAAGAGCGCCCTCCACCTCCGCCAATTCAATGCGAAGGCCTCGTAGTTTTACCTGCGTGTCCCCTCCGAGTCGCCCAAGAAATATGAGGGTTCCATCAGGCGCTAACCGACCCTGGTCACCTGTTCGATACCATCGGCTTGCTGTTGCCAGTCCGTCACCGGAGCCTGTCGTCGGATCTGGAATAAATTTACGATCGGTCTCAACAGGCATGTCACAATAGCCCAAGGCGACGCCGGCACCCCCGATGCAAATCTCTCCTCGGAATCCGATGGGGAGAGGACGGCAGTTTGCGTCTAGGATGCAAATCGAATAGTTAGGGTGAGCCTTTCCGATCGGGCTTCCAGAGTCGGTATCGTCCTCGACATCGAGAGACATAGGGTTGGAAGTCGCCGTGAAAGTAATCTCGGTAGGGCCGTAATATTCGCGCAACAAAAGATTAGGGAGTTCTAGTCGTCGGAGCTCGCGCTTGAGTTGGAGAGGAAATGTTTCTCCGCCTACCAAGGCCCAGCGCCATCCCCTAGACTGCCTCAGAGACTCTCTACCGTAGTAAAGCCATAGGAGATACTCGGAGGGTACAGCAAACGTCCATGTAACATCGTGCTGATGAATCAGTCGTGCGATCTGGGAAGGATCTCGCCGTGATTCTTGTGGCGCGGTAACTACAGTGCCGCCGGAGCATAGGGCACAGAAGATCTGGATTAGAGACATATCAAAGCTAAGAGAGCTCTGTTGAAGAATGGATGCGGGGGCCGTGTCGAGATTGTATGCTTCGATCGTATGCACAAGCCAGTTGACGACGCCACCCTGGCATAAGACCACTCCCTTCGGCTTGCCGGTTGTTCCACTGGTATACAAAATAAACGCTGGAGAGTTTGGTTGCGCTGTGCAGGGAATTGGTTCATGGACGTTATCAATCTCATCCAGTCCCAAGATAGGTAGGCTTCCTGGATTCTCGCGCACAAGCTGCTCGGCTAATTCGCTTGTACTTTTATGACAAAGAATCAAGCCCGGATGGCAGCTGGACATAATCTCTGCGTGGCGAGATGAAGGAAGACTGACATCTAATGGAATGTAGATGGCACCAATGTGAAGGATAGCCTGCAGTGAGGCTACGAAGTCGTTTGACGGTTCACATAAAACCGCGATGCGAGAACCGGTACCATGACCTGCAGCATGGATTGCTGCTGCAATGGAGTTCACACGCGCTGCTAACTGCTGGTATGTTAAATCGAAGGATCTATCTCGGACAGCAACTCTCTCCGGGTAAGCACGCTGAATTTCTTGAAACTTTTCTGAAACTGTTGCAGGCCAGTTAACCTCTCCTCGCTTGCCTTGGCCAAGTTTTAGAGCCGTGGAAACGGCTCCTGGGTTGTAGATCTGGGACTCATCGACCTTGATATTGACATTGTGGGTCAACCCTTTCAGGAGATACATATACATGTCAAGGAGCCTCTCAGTACCATCAGCGTCATAGAGTGACTCTAAGCAGTCCATTGTAACCCCAAGCCCTTCAGACTGGGTCTCCAGGAAGCTAAAAGTAATATCATAGGGATTTCGGCCCTCTTCCGCGTCGGTTATAGTGAGAGAGCTACTGCCGAAGGGTATCCTCTTCGTCATTGCTAATCTGTAGTTCACTAGGACCTGGAACAGCGGTGTGTGGGATGACGAGCGAGCAATATTCAACTGGTCTAGTAATATGTCGAATGGAACAGATTTCTCCAAAGCGTAGCCCACTTGTCGAGCTGTGTTTTGAGCGACCTGCGCGAACGTGATGCCAGTGGGAACGTGAAAGCGAACAGGCAATAGATTCAGAAAAAAACCAACAGTGTCCATGAATTCGGCATCCGGACGGTTGGCGTCAGCCACGCCGATACATAGATCATCTATGCCGAGAGATTGCGTTAGCAGGATTTGAACAACCCCTAGGTAGAATTGAAAAGCTGTAATGCCGAGTGCCTGGCATGCTTGTTTGACTGCTACAACTGTATCCTCCTCTATCACGCGCAACGCGTGGACACTGGCTACTTGCTGCGTCTCTGGACGGACTGTGGTCTTCGCCATCGGGAGCAACGGAAGCACCTCGGGGAGAGAAGAGTATTCTTGCCGCCAGTACTGCATGTGACTCTCCAACGCGCCTGACTGTTGGCTTTCCTGCTCTTTGCGAGCGAACTCAACACAAGTCCCGTAGTTCAGCTTGAGTGGTTGCATATTGTAGGCAGAGTTCAAATCTCGGATAAAACGTCGCATACCGGACGCGTCCAGTATGATATGGTGATAGCCCAAGACCAAGGTTTGTGTCTGAGAATCTCGGGATAAGACAGTCAGACCCAGTGTCTCCCCGTGCTCAATATCCCATATTTTGGTCCTGGCAGCCTCCAGCTCCTCAGCGATGTCCTCTTCTGTGGCATTCGGGACATGCTTAAAACGACGGACTGGGAACGATAGAACACCCTGCATAGGTTGATTGTCTTCGCGGCGAGCGAAAAAGCAGGTCCGAAGGCACTCGTGATGCTGCATCGTGGTTGTCAAAGCATTTCGTAGTCGCTCGATATCAAGCTCGTCCTCGATATCGTATCGAATCATTAAACTATAGGCAGTCGGATCGTTCATAAGACTGGAAAGCACGTAGATTCGCGACTGGGCCGCTGACATTCGTTCCGTGTGAATGATATCCTGACCAAAATCCGGAGTGGATTCTGTAGTAACTTCAAAATCGACCGTCCGATGTTTTTCTTCTGTTTTATGCGTGATATCGACATCTTCGTGGCTGGAAATCGACGGTTCATTCTCTGTGCTAGACGGACTCGCATTTCCCGACTGGGGCACCTCTGAAGCACTAGTTTCTGAGATATCGTGAGAGTCATTGGATGTTTCCGGCTCAGAGTCAACATTCTTGGGGCTTCTTCCCACCCTTGTTGCCATTATCTTCTTAGATGCGTCGGTGCAGATCTGGGCTACAGAGCTTCTCCCCAGGATCTTCACGACCGGGACGTCGATACCTATCTTCTTCAAGAACCACGCCCGGATCTCCACGGCCACAAGAGAATCAATGCCCAGCTCAGTGAGTAGTGCATCGGCATCGACGCTGCCGGTAGACAACTGCAACATTGTCTCGAGCTTGGCACATAGGGCTTCCTGCACGACCGTGACCACTTCAGCTTCCGTCTCGACGTCCTGAATCTGCTCCTTAATATCATCACGGCCAGATTGGAGGCCCTCGTTCTTTTCATGGACATGGACCGTCGGGAGGAAGTGCGAGAAGCGAGGATCTGATGACCATGCGGTTTCATGGTCCTCAATCAAGGGTTTATCAAGGGGCTCAATTCCCACCCCGACCTCGCAGGAGCGTTCACTATTGGGTTTCCCCGCCAGAATAGCCTCTGTGAAGGCGTGGTGGACATCTGTCTCTGAGATAGGCCCGAAATGCATCCTTGCGACATATTCCCTAGAACTACTATCGGCGCGGGTGAAGTACCCAACATCGGCTACATATCCGATATGGATCACCGATGCTGCCCGTCCGCTTTGTCGGCGCTGAGCCGCCAGTGCGGCCATGAACATGTTGGCAGCATGATAGTTTGCCTGTCCATGACTGCCAGTGATCGAAAGGGCAGAAGATAACATAATGAAGAAGTCCAAAGGAGTATCTGCCAATATATCATTCAGGTGCTTGGAGACGTCAACCTTGGGCTTTAACGTCTCACTTATAGCATCCACATCCATATCCACAAACAGTTTATCCGACAACACCATGGCCGCGTTGCAGACACCGCCGACGGGGGGTAAAGTCTCTCAAATAACAGAGATAGTAGACTCCAACGATGCTCGGTCGGTGGCATCCATAGGCCGCACATGGATCTCCGCTCCCTGTTTTCGAGCATATGCCAGCCATTGTGGATGTATACTCGGCTTCCGGCTAGTAATCACCAGCTGCTTGGCTCCATGCTGCAGAGCCCATTCGCAGATGGAAAGGCCAAGGCCACTTGCCATGCCAATCATAAGATATGTTTTCGCGCTGTCGAACAGGACCGACATGTCCGGAGGTTGAACGAGTAAGCTCAGTGGGCGGGTTGTCTCCCAGCAGATGATGTGGGTGCGGTCTAGGATCGATGCATCGGTACTGGCAATTTCTTCAATATTCAGCACATCAATCTCACAATGCAATGCGTCACCGCCAACGGGGTTGACCAGATGGTCCGGTAAACCTGCATATGCGGCTTTGAGAGACATCTGGATACTAGGAGTGGAGGTCAGACCGCGTTGGAACAAGTGGCTGTCCCATCGGTGCATCCTGCAGCCCAATGGTAGCGCGGATTGAACGGATGTTGGTCTCGAGTCCGAAGAGGCCGAACAATCAAGATAAACGGTAACATTCTGGGGTAGTAGACGCTGGACAGCATGGACGGAACTTTGTGGGTGGATGCTTATCCAGCCTTGAGGGACTGAAGTGCAAGAGGACGCACACAGCGGCTCCAGTCCACGCCGGCGCGACTCGACAGCGAAACATGCAGCTAAGCTTGCTCTTGGGTTATATAAAAGAGCTGATCCCCCCTTATGAATGGAGCTGAGAAGTCCGATCACCGTGACCTGGTCGGCTATTCCCTCAAGGATAGCCCCGTTGCAATCCTTCTCGTTGATAAAAGCGACATCCTCTCGGAGCACATTGATGATGGATGTGTTCCCCTCCGAAACAGCCACGACAGGCATATCAGAGTTAATCAGCCGGCCAACACTTAGGTAAATTCCCTTTCCTTTCTCACCGGGAATAAAGAGGGAATATTGGACTTTGACACAAGCACGCTCTGTGCCGTCCGTGTGTGATTCCAGCGCCGATTCGATCAAAGCCAGCTTATCTCGCTGACGAATGAGGCCAATGGAAGTGTCTAAGCTACTCACTGACTTGCTCATAGTTCGGAATCTAGCATTGTACCGATCATTGAGTTGCTGGTCGGGCCGCACGCGTGGGATGAGTGTGTCAGATCCCTCCACGACGAGCTCTGGCTCTTGTGGCCACAGGAGTGGGTTATCATCATGTTCATGAACCGAGAGAATCTTCAGTCGTATGAACGTCTCGAGTATAGTCCGAGCCGCTAATGATGGACTGGTGACTGAATCCAGATCTAGGAACTGTATATTGAGATGTGGCAGCTCCTTGCATATGGCTCTTGCCATGCCCACCATCATATTAGACTGGGGGTTATCAGTTCTCCTTTTAGTGGTCAACCATAGCACGTTGCGGGCTGCAACGAACATTGTTTGCAGGGCCTTCAGTCTTCTGGGAGTTATTGGTTCTGAAAACAAAGCATTGTCCAGCTCCTGGAGGCACAAGACGTCCGTTCGAGTCCCAGCACGGGAGAAATCAATCGCTTCGATATCGCTTGCGACGGTAATACAATTGCTCCATGCCGGGCCCACCAGCCGTTGGATAGAAGTCACTGCCTTGGATACAGCCAGTGTCTTTCCACCAACCACAAGGAGAGATTTTACTTCAGGAACGTCGGCAAGATATTCCAGAGGCTCGCGTAGTTGCTGAACGGTATCATTGACCGCTTGGCTAGCCATGAAAGACAGGCAGTGCTGTCTGGGATCGGGTATATCGTGAAAGACCAGGTCAACCCCCGAGAAGCCTGTATCCTGAAGTGTGCTGTGCCATTCCTCGGTGGTCAAGCCAGGATGCAACCCTCGTCCCTCCTTTGCCCCTAACCACCATCCGGGCAGGCCTCCAACACAGAATGTAGTTCGCATGATCTCAGTGCCTGTGATCTCAATGAGGAGTAAGAAGCCGCCTGGCTTTAATAACGAACGTGCATGCTTTAAAGTCTCTGTTATACTCGCTGTGGCGTGAAGTACATTAGAAGCAACGACGACGTCATAAGTATGCTTTTGGAATCCTTGAGGGCCAACGTCCTTCTCTACATCGAGAGTCTTGAAGATGGTCTTGCCGTGAAAGTCGCTAAATCTCTCGGCCGCATCACCAAAGAAAGCCGGAGAGATGTCCGTAAAGGTGTACGTGTAAAAAGCGTTCCCGATGGTTCGTAAGATGTAGTCTGTCTGTCGGGCTGATCAGTACATACTGAGAGACAGAATATAAGAAGCAAAACAAGGACACATACCGTCGATCAAGTACCCGCTCCAATCTCTAAATATCTCGCCTGCGGGGATTTGTGGGAGATCTGTTGAAGGATGCCAGTCATACCTTCATTGACATCAGTGAAACCGCAGCCCTCGCTGTATAGGCGACCAGCTAGGCCATCCTTCATGATCACTTCTAACATCGAGGTTCTCCTTTTCAGAAAGTCGAGTAGATTTTCTCCAACGTTACGAACGAGTTCGAGATCAACCGTACCTGGCCATTTGGACAAAATCATGTCTAGAACGTCAGGTTTATCAGCAAGCCAACCTTTCTCCGCCACGGGGTGACGCCCTTCTCGGATTAGCCGTAAGGAGCTCTCAAAGGCCTCAACCAGCCGCTGATGATACCACGTCAAACCCGATCTCTCACTGGGAGGCAACCCTTCCAGCACCCGCTGCACATAAAACAGGACTACTCTTTCAATATCCGCAGCCAATTCTTTAATTCTCTGACCGCGCTTTGGGTCGTGCGTCGGCTCCATCAGACATAATGAAGGATCCATCTTGAATACTGTATCGAAAAATATTCGGCGATCTTGATCTTCCGTCGGCGGCGCAACGGGCACAAGGGACACGGACTCCATCTGTACCGCCGTGCCGCCAGAGGATGAGTTGTAGATATGCACATCGCCAACAACGGCAATACCGTTGTGGGCAGTAATGAACGATTCAGTTCTTACTCTGAGTGTGCTCGTCTCGGCCAGTTGCACATATGGATTCACGGTCACTCGCTTGATGTGCACCGGCAGAATGGCAGTTGGAAGCTTACCCACTCTGGGGTCTGCACGAGCATGGAATAAATTCTGCCAGCTGACGTCTAGTACTGCCGGATGGATAGTATAGTCTCCCGTCAGTTCGTCTACCGACCACTCAGCCATCGCAACAGAATAGTCACGTCTACGCCGAACGTCCTGAAGCCGGCGGAAAGCACCAGAGTATATCAACCCATTCTGGGCGAACACGTCGTAACCTCCATCACTATCGACTGGTTGTAGGTCTGGTGGGGAGAGTCTATACGGGGGCAGCTCATGTTCGCTCGCCTCACCGAGATATATGATGATCTTGCCGTCACAGGCATGGACCATGGATCCGAGACGTGTGTCAGAATAGTAGTAAGAAAAGTCCCCAGCAATGCGGTTTGGATCTTTGTAATCCTCCAAACGTACTGTAAAGGTAGTTTCAAGGCCTTCGCGGGTATCAGGAACAATCACCGGACGACGAATATTGATGTCTTCCACCTCGATCCGCCGAATCGGCCTCTCTCCCGCAATAATCTTACCTGCCTCGCAGGATAGAGAAACATATGATGTTCCCGGGAGTAACACCTCTCCTGAAATAACATGGCCCTGTGTCCAAGGCAGTTCACTAAGCCTGAGGACGTTCCGCCAGCGCATTTCTCGTTCCGTATCATCCGGAACACGACGTCCAAGTAGCTGGTGCCGAACATCATTGCCTGTTCTGTAATTTCTGGAAATCCGAGACTCCCGCCAATAGACACGGTCATGGTCCCAGGCGTAGGGTGGGAGATCCTTCAGCAACTTGGCGGGTTTGGAGTCCCCGGACACGAAGGCTCGCCGAAACTCATCGAAACTAATAAAAGCAGGGCCAAGATGGCACCAGAGAGATCCAATTGTCTCTCCAACTGCCTCTATGTCACTGCAACCGCGCTTGAGGGTTCCGATATAGGGTGGAGAAACACCTAAGGCAAGCTCGAAAGTCTGCTGCGTTGGTCCTTTGAGTGTTGGGTGTGGTCCAATCTCGATGGCCAGGTCAAACGGACCACCATGTTGACCACCATGTTGAATAGCGGACTTGATCGCTGGGGAAAAAAGAACCGTTTTCACCATGTTTTGAACCCAGTAAGGACCCTTCAGCGACTCTAAGTCTCCTTCAAGAAGCAGTGTGTTTCCCTGAACGCTGGAAACCCACAAA
Source organism: Pezicula radicicola (assembly GCA_003008705.1). Taxonomy (NCBI): domain Eukaryota; kingdom Fungi; phylum Ascomycota; class Leotiomycetes; order Helotiales; family Dermateaceae; genus Pezicula; species Pezicula radicicola. The sequence continues at coordinate 61,259 of PDUO01000069.1, read as the reverse complement.
CAGCCATCTTTTGGTGGTTGGACATGAATGTCACAAGACCTGAGTGACTTGAGGTAGCTGGCAACACAGAGCTCCATGTGGTACGAATGATAGGCAGTATCCACCTTCAGCAGACGTGCGAAGATTTGTTTCTGGTCGAAATGTTCCTTGGCCTGTTGTATAGCCTCGAGATCACCTGAAAACGTGACGCTCTGCGGGGCGTTACTGGCCGCCACACAAATACGACCCTGATATTCGGGCTGCTGGCAAAACATTTGGGCTTTGTCATAATCGATACCGACTGCCATCATTCCACCGGTCTGACGGTTGGAACCGTGAGCTAAATGGGCGTATTTGCCTCGGTAGTAAGCGATCTGCATGGCTGCAGCAGCGCTGATGATCCCACAAGCACATACTGCGGCGATTTCACCTGAAGAATGGCCTAGGACCGCATTGAAGCGAATCCCACTCGCATTCAGCACCTCGATGAGAGCTAGCTGAACAGCGGTGCAGAGTGGCTGCGAGATAACTGCTTCGCCCACGCGCGAGCTCGAAGAATCCTTCGATAATTCTTCAATTAAAGACCACTCTGGGCCGTCTGGTAGGGCTTTGAGAACCTCGTCGCATCGTTCTAGGACACGGCGGAATAGAGGAGATTTGTTTAGCAAGCCACGGCCCATGGTAGGCCACTGAGCACCCTGTCCAGTGAACACCCCCAACATACGTGGTCTCTTATGTGGATCCACAGGTCGATGGCGGATACCAACGTCGTCCTTATTAGTGGCTTTGCGGTGCTGTACGATAAACTTGTCTAAGTCCTGGATCAGCCCCTCGCGGGTTTGCGCGCTGAAAAAGGTTCTCACGCGATGTGCAGTTCGTCTGTTCTGGAGAACCCAACTCAGATCGGTCAGATCGACGGATGGATTATCAACCAGGTAGTTCAGCAATGCCTGGCAATTTCCAAGAAGGGATGATGGAGAATGCGCCGAAAGAACGAGGGGGCTCAATTGAGTTCCACCGGCTTTTGCAGCCACTACAGGCCCATTGCTACCATTCGGTTCGTAACTCTCTATAATGGCATGAGCATTGGTGCCTCCGAAGCCGAAGTTATTTACACTGACGCGCAATGGCATTCCGGGAGGCAGTTCAGGCCAAGGAAGAGGAGAGGTCGGTATCTGGAGTCCGTCATAGTACGGCTCGATCTGAGGGTTCAATTCATTGAATAGGAGGTTGGGGAAAATCGTCCGATGCTTGATAGACAGTAGAGCTTTTAAAATCCCTGCCAAGCCGGCACCTCCTTCCAGATGCCCGACCAGCGTTTTGATGGATCCAACGTACAATGGGGTTGTCGGCTCTGGGCCCAAAGACTCCCTGTCCCGTATCAGGGCTTCATAGATAGCACGCGCCTCTACCGGATCTCCCGCAGGTGTTCCAGTGCCATGACATTCAAAATACTGGCATCGGTCCCTAATGGGGTCTAGCCCAGCACGGTGATACGTTTCTCGAATGAGAGTCGCTTGAGCATCCACGGTAGGCATGGTCAGTCCGGGGCTCTGTCCATCGGAGTTCACTCCTGTTCCTCGAATGATTCCTTCGATATGGTCATTATCACGAAGTGCCTGATCGAGCGGCTTCAGTACTACTACTGCTGCACCTTCGCCCCGCGCATAGCCATTTACCGTTTTATCCCACATTCGGGACTGAGAGTCCGGCGATAGCATATGTAGCTTAGACAGCATAATATATAGCATAGCATCGAAGATTAGGTTGACTCCGCCTACGACGGCACAGGTAGCATCGCCTGCTTGAAGCCCTTGCACTGCCTGATGCAACGCCACTAAAGAACTAGAGCAGGCGGTATCGATTGTGATCGACGGTCCGTGGAGATCAAAAGTATATGAGATACGGTTGGATAGGGTACTTCGAGCCGTACCGGTAGCGGTGTATAGTGGGATTGTCTCGGGATCTCGAGCTTGAATATCGTAATAGTCGCTTGCCATGACTCCAACGTGGACAGAAGTCTTGGACCCTCGCATCTGGTCGAGTGTGTAGCCAGCGCTTTCAAAGGCTTCGTACACAGATTCCAACATAATACGTAGCTGAGGGTCCATGCTTTCGGCCTCGTAAGGACTAACGCTAAAGAAAGAAGCGTCAAAGACTCGACTATCCTCGGCTAGCAGGTAGCCTTGGTTCTTTACATTGGTTGATCCCGGAGCATCGGGGTTTGAGTTGTAGAACCGTTGTAAATTAAGGATCTCCGGATTGAACTCTCGACGTACATCTCGGGGTTGTCGCAGTAAGTCGGATAACTTCGATGGTGTGGTTGACTCCCCGGGAAACCTGCAAGCAGAGCCAACAATAGCGATAGGTGTGGAAAAGGCCTGGGTGGTACACATGGTAGAAGAAATTCAATGAATAGTTTTTTGCTTTGTTAAAAAGTTTTTTTTATCAGATGATATCACAAGAATGCATACAAAATCTGCGTTAACAATAGATTACCTTTCATCCCAAGTACAATATAAAATGTCTCGCAATCGCGCGTATTTACCACTCTTGGTATATCCCCTCAACTGTCAGCATGCACAACAGCCTTTTGAAACAAAATACTTTGATTCGTTAGAGATCTTTACTTGACAAGGCTCACGACCCTAACCTTCTTAGTCTGGGGTGCATGCTTGCAGTTGAGGGGATAGGCGATTCCTGAACTAACGCGTTATTCCAATGTAACAGAACAACGTAGTATCGTGTTTATTTCCGCTTTCGTTTGGGCATGTGGGGGTTGTTAAGCTGTTTGTTAAACTGGTTGTAGATCTGGTTCCTCAGCTGTCAGCATGCACACCAGCCTTTTAAAACAAAATACTTTAATTCGTTGGAGATCTTTACTTGACAAGACTCACGAGGCTTCTTAGTCTGGGGTGCATACTGACAGTTGAGGGGATAGGCTGTTCCTGAACTGACGTGTTATTCCAATGTAACAGAACAGAGTAGTATCGTGTTTATTTCCGCTGTCGTTTGGGTATGTGGGGTTGTTGAGCTGGTTGTTGAACTTATTGTACAAAGGTTGGATGGGTAAGTATTATAAAACCCACATTTTCTGATATAGGTGGCAGCCAGGGCTTTGGCCAGGGTTCTAATTAGCTATGTAGCTAGATCAGCTTGTATATATACAGCGCCTTCCGCCCTCTCTCTTAAGTTTTCTCCCTTATTCCTTGTAGAAACAATATATTTAGATTTATATTAAAATACTATTATATATAATATATAAATTTAAGGTAAAAAAAAATAGCTTAGGCAATTAAAATATAAAAAAAGTACTAGAATCCGAATCTTTATAATACTTTCTGGAGGTTGGTTTCGCTATACAAATGTAAAGAAGCGAGGTACTCCTATTAGCTAGAAACTCCTGTCGAGAATCTACAGGGGAGCCTGTTTGTATGTAGGTTTACGGAGTACAGATCTGGTTGTTGATCTGGTTGTATTTGCGAGATACCCTGTAGTCGGTAGTCGGGTAATATCCGTCCCGTGTATTGCGGGGATCCTGCTAGAATGGGGTGCACCGATATGCACGAATTATATTATCGATTTTTGGCTTATGCGCACTCTTTCGTATTCGTACTATAACACTTATAATTCAAAATTCAAAATCTTTTAATTTTAGGAATTTTTGTATAATACTTTATAGGAAGGAATATAACTATATAAGTAATTATTTTATTTTATTTTAAGCTTTTTAAATTTATAGTTAATTTATTATTAAAGAAATAGTGTCCTAGAGAGGTATTACAGCAAAAGAGTACCACACATGCAAAAAATCAATAACACAATTCGTGCATATCTGTGTAAGTATGGCGTCGTATTACGGCCAAGTGGCCTAAAACGATTGCATATACTTGTTTTCTACCAGCAGAAAACTACAGAGATTAGAGAGCCTGTATTTTAGGTTGCATAGAGCTTGTATTTGGGCTGCATAGAACCTGTATTTTAGGTTGCACAGAGCTTATATTTTAGGCTGTATAGGGCCTGTATTTTAGGCTGCACAGAGCTCGTATTTGGGGATGTATAGAGCCTATAATACTAATAGCGGTGTATAAATTAGGTTAGACAATTGTTCTAGGCCACTTCGCCGTAATACGACGCTATAGTAAGACCCTTTTACTAGCATACAAGCAGGTAAGCTTACTGCAGAAGTAATGTTAGCAAGGCAGAAGTGGTGATAATGAGACAAAGTAGTGATATAGAAGCAGAAATAGTGAGAATACAGCAAAAACGGTAATAATGAGGCAGAAGTAGTATAAGTCGATAATTCTCGCGTTAATCTTTTATAACAGAATATCTTCAGTCACAACTTTACTACCAATACAATACCCGCTTCGTTTCTCGAGCAGGTCGAGCTCGTGCTGACAATTGTACAAAAAATACCTTGATATTACAAGTGCAGAAAAGACTAATATTGTGAGTATTAGACAATATATTGTTAATATTCTGGAACATGATTACGCGAAAAGAGTACAGCTATATAAGAAGTTCATAAATAAGCATAAACTGCCGAGTACGCTGTTTGGAGTTCTAGCTCTTGCGACCAAGGATTTACCCTATAAGATTGAGGTTATGGCTGTTGTTGCTGGATCGGAATGAGGTGTGAAGCTCTCAACCGATGATTGCGTCTGAATTGTATTTGAGTCGTCTATTATAACGTTATTACCAGCATCTACTGCAGTTTCTTTTATAAGCAATGACAACAGCGTACTGCAGTGCATATACCCTTGATACGAACCTCTTATTGCCATCACCGTATACGAAAGCTTCCCATCACATGCATCATGTAATATGCCTGGTCCAACGACACAGGATAAACCCCTCATCAGACACGGGGTACATAATATCTTGGCACTACTAACTTTACTTCGACAGGAGTTTTCTATTTGCTCCAATTCTTGATTACCCCGCGGGCTGAGACTGTGGGATGGTAACGTACCCCGCGGGCTGAAATCGTGGGATGATAACGACACATATTGATTTAAAATCGCGCCTTCTTTACATACTTCGTATAAACCAGTCTAATTCGTTCGGATGGAGAGAATAGAGTTTTAATAGCGCTTTCGAGCATGTATGGTTGTTTAACAATAACGAAGTTAGCTTATGTTCGTGTTTTTACTTTAAACCACGTCTAAATAAGTTTTAAAGCGTACAAAAATATTAAAGGAAAATCAAAAATCAAATAATTCCCCGCGCAAATCTAGCTATATTGCCCGTGAGCTAGTACAACCTTGTATCTGCATAATATCAGTCGCTATCGGTAACTCCTTGCCATACCACACGCTGACTGCCACATCATTCCTAGGAGCAGGGGCCAAGGATATCATCGACTGGCTTGTTATGCAGTGCTTGAAATCCTATTATACGCTTACTTGTTTAGTAGGAATAGGCATTACTATGACGTATCTCGACCTATACTGGAAATGGCACATTGTCTAGATACTAATGTGACTGATAATATAGTGGTGGATTAGCGGTGCTATAAGTTCATTCATGAGATTCGTCCGCGTACTAACTTCTTAGTTCTTTCCTTCTCGGTTTGGATATAGAACTCTTTTTATCTCAGTGAACCGCTAGTATAATGTTGGGGTCCTCTCTTCTGCCACTCTCCCTTAGCGGGATAGTCGTCTATTTCGTTGTTCGATCCATCTACCGCCTCTATTTCCATCCTCTCAGCAAAATTCCTGGGCCCAAGCTCACCGCTATATCCCACCTCTACGAGTTTTACTATGATGTAATCAAAGGGGGAATGTTCCTTTGGCAAATCGAAAAGATGCACGAACAATACGGTACATATCATACTTTACTCAGATCTACAGCAAGGATATCTCAGGGCTAATCTGTAGACAATAGGACCCATTGTCCGGATCAACCCGCGTGAGATCCACATTAAAGACCCCTCCTTCTACGACGAGATTTACGCCTCGGGTGTGAGAAAGCGCGATAAAGATGTGCAATTCCTTAAGGCATATTCCGTGCCAGCGTCCATGGTGGCCACCGTGGGTCATGACCACCACCGTTACCGTCGAAGCATCCTGAGTGGATTCTTCTCCAAGCGCTCCGTCAACGAACTATCACCCGTTATCGAAGAAAAAGTGCTAAAGCTAATGCAGCGCTTCACGACCGCGTATCGAGAAAAGTCAATCATGCGCTTAGATGATGCCTTTGCCGCACTCGCCTCGGATGTAATTACACAGTACGCCTACGGGAAGAGTTGGGACTTCCTCGACGATGAGGATTTTCGAAGTGACATCCGCGCTGCGATTACTGAGACGGCGAATGTGGTTCATATCAACCGGTTCTTTCCTTTGTTTGCACGGACGCTCCGCATGGTTCCTAAATGGTTAGTGTGTAAAATACAGCCAGGAAAAGCGAGCTTGTTTGAGTTCCTGAAGTCGATATTCGAATTTACTTTGCAGTCAATGCAGGTCACTAAATCCAGCGCCGATGAGAAACAAGAATCCAAGAGAGGAACCATTTACGAAAAGTTGACGGATCCAACCCTCCCACCCGAAGAGAGGACCCTCGCTCGCGTACATGATGAATCGGTTGTTCTTCTTCAGGCTGGAACTGAGTCCATTGGTCGGTCATTGACTATATGTGCCTTCCATCTTGCTCACCAGCCTTCCATCTGGAAGAAGTTGCGCGAGGAGTTGCGGCCGGTTCTGCCGACGCCTACCAGCACGGCGACCTGGGCGCAATTGGAACAGTTGCCGTACTTAGTATGCATCATTTCACCCGAAAAAATATATGACTGCAGTGACTGATGTTCCTAGACTGGTGTTGTGTACGAGTGCCTCCGTCTTTCCTACGGATTGATCATCCGTCTGCCTCGGTGCGCCCCTTCAGAGTCGCTGAAATATGAGGACTATGTTATTCCGCCGGGAGTATGTCCTTTCTGTTACCAACGATGGCGGTTAACTGACAAGCCGAATAGACACCCATGACCATATCATCATACTTCGTCCACCACGATGAAACTATCTTTCCCGACTCGTATTCTTTCAAACCCGAGCGCTGGATCGAAGTCGAAGACAAATCAGACCGACTTACCAGGTACATGGTCTCGTTTACTCGGGGGAGCCGGGCGTGTCTGGGCATGAAGTGAGTCTCCTTAACTGCTCTTCTTTATTAACTAGATTCTAATAAGGTAGTCTAACGTATATCGTACTATACATGACGATCGCGTGCTTTGTCCGTCGGTTCGATATGGAACTCCACGAGACAACAATTGAGGATCTGAAGATTGTGCGCGATTTCGGGCTGGGAGTTACTAGGAAGGGCGAGGTGGAGGTTTCTGTCAAGGTGACGAATATGCTGAAGGAGTAGTAGGGTGACACCAATGATGAGCGTGGTATACTCTTGTTTCGGTAACTGTTTTCAAGATAAGGTATCGTCAGCAAAATTGAGCGTTGTATGCGCTTATATTAAGCTATCTACTAATTGTCGGTTCACTTCATCAATATATTGATCTCTTCTTTCTGGTTTTCTGGTTGTGGTATAAATCGTCGTTGATTCCCACTCTCTAGTAGAGTGGTAGTCTAGTTATACTCGTCTGTCTACAAAGACTAGTCCCAATTAGGCTAGTAGCGCGGCACGGCCCGGCTTTCTGTTGGACACACATGATATGGGAAATCAACGTTCCAACACTAATATATAAAATAAAAAATATATATATATATATTTAAAAAATGGATTTATAATTTATAATGCTTCTAGGAACGTAGATAGGACTAGTTAAAAAATTATAAAAATCAAAGTATCCGGGCAACACTTTAACTTTTTATTTTTATTTTTATAATCCATGTTCTTTTTAGCTGCCTAAGCGCTATGTAGAAGTAGCCATTTACAGTTAGGCTGCAAGCTAGGTTTACGTAATCTGCTCTAACAGACTACCGCTCCAGATCAAAACAAAGAAGACCGACAAAAAAACTAATATACATATTATTAAATCAAAATCAAAATCAAGCTTAAAACTTCGCTTGTAAACTTGTATCTTTGCTTTTTCTGTTTAGTATTTTAATCATTTTGTAATAATGTCAGCTGTCGCAACAGTTCAATTGACGCTATAACCTGTGTATCCCCGGGTACTCGCCGCCCTTTACCTCTCGTAGAGATCTGCTTGTAGCCCGCTGTAATGTCGAAATTAGTTTAACATACCGATTTTTAATATGAATTTTACCGTTTTTAAACTTATATCTATACTGTTTAGAATGGTTTTTAAATGGGTTAATACCCTTGTACCGAATATTCGATATCGTTGTTGTTTAAATTTTTTACAATCTTCCAAAACGTGTACAACTGTTTAACAATTACTGCTACCGCAGGTACAATCTGCGGTTTCGACTTGCTTTATAGTTTTAAGGTAGCTGTTTAGCCCGATTTTCTCAGTTTGTATTTGGATAAATACAGAGCTTTGAATCTTGTTGTTTAATATTTGATAAAGGTTGTTGATTTTTCGATTGAGGTACAACCCGTGTCTCTGTCTATATCGCACCCTAGTCAAGTCCTGTTTCTATCGTCCTTTTTACAGCCCTTTAATATATTTGTTAATTGTTCACCTGCAAGACGACATAAGCTGGGAAATCCAGGGCATGGTCAGGCTTTCTTTTATTTCTAGATGCGCCCTTGACGTCCATTCGGCCGCTTGCTTTGCCAATAGATCAACTTTCTTGTTTCCCTCTACTCCTATATATGCTGGTATCCATCGGAGGGTACCCTGTGTTTCTCTTCGATGTAGCGTAGGATAATCCTGCCCAGTATGACCTGCTCTAATTGATTTTCAAGTCGTACCGTTAATAGTATCGCAGCATGGTTATCTGTGTAGATAGTGACTTTTTGAACCCTGTTGTCGGTTTTTAATACTATGACTAGGGCGTAATAGATTTCTACTAACTCGGCTTTGTATACTGTCGACTGTGATAACTTGTCTAGGTTTATCCTAGTCCGCTATTTCTTGTGTTTATACCACGCAGCTGTACCTACCCTGCTCTAGATATCGTTTCCGTCTGTATAGACTTGAACATGTTTGACTGGGTTGTCTTTATGAAATACATCGTGTTTCTTGACTGCTGTTTCGGGGTCCGGTGCAATAGGGAGCCGTATCGGGGTAAAGAACAAGGAGCCGTAACAGGTATATTTCGGCGGGTGGAAAGCTTGTTTTTGGTGATTATATGGGGGCTAGCCCCGGCGGCCGGAGAGGTAGCTGGCACTGCCTTTCTGGTGAGCACCTGTCATGTATACTCTACTCTTCTCATGGCCAGAGATAAGGAAGACGGCTTGTGCTGGTAGGTTCGAATCCTGCGGCTGCCAACCCACCATGCTCAAGTCAACAGCGTGGCTAGCAGGATGACGGACAGACGACTCGCGTACTCAATCCCCGACACCCTTACGGCCTGACAATTCTCGTGCGGCTTCGGTTACAGTGGCAGATGGGATTGTGCTGGGGAGCGGCCACGGGCGGCGGTGAGCATAGGAGGAAGGTGGCTGCAGTGAAGCGTTCATGCAAGCCGGCAGCAACTCCTCAGGGTTTCCTACCTCAATGCAGCCTCGATCGGACCACCCAGGTCTGTGGTCCAACCCGACAAGTCTTGTGATCCTCATCGAAACGACACTGGTAATTTACAGAGCGCATAACAGACACTTGGCCCATATCGGGTATATACAATCACACAAGTTTCAGGGAGTCAAGATTTTTTAGGGTAGGGGGTATAGGAGTATGGAATGGTGGTTTGGACGAGAGAGAACGTTATTGGGTAGGGTTTTCCCTGTGAGGACCAGGGGGGTTGTAGAATCAAGGTTGCTGGTCACACGAGTGTAATGAAGTGAGGTGCATTTACTGAGGTAGATGCAGTTCGGCAACTGGTGCCAAAGCTGGGGTATGAATCAATCAATCAATCAATCAATCTTGTATGTAAGATATACTGTAAGTTGGTTGCTCATTTCCTAACAAGGCTTTCTGCTTTCTCCCCCTGTCGGGATTAAAGCTTAACTACGAAAGGCGGGGGAGTTAAGGATTAACCCCGCTTTTTCCGTCACTGTCCCATAGGTCCATAATGATATAATAATTTCTCGTTTTTATTTTTATTTTTGTTTTTATCTATTTATTTTTAAGTTTTATCCAATGTTCCTCTCCAAACCCGTACGCCTGGAGTCGCGTGATATATATATCAGCCACAGGTCATGACTGAAGACGATCAATCTATATCTCACAGCGGTGATTCTCACGACCCTAATAAAGTAGACTCGGCTTTCAACAGTGAAGATGTGAAACATGATGGGCCTATACGTGAAGTTAGAGGGGGTATCGCGAATGAACAAGACGTTGACTTGGAGGAAACAGGTCAACAACCACTGGAAAAGTCAAGAACGGCTAGGTCTGACACATCCCACCGAGATCCCAAATTGGTATATCTATGTTGCCTTCCTTTCTTTGCTGAAGAAACTAACCAACCGCACAGGTAACATGGGATGGTCCCAATGACCCGGAAAACCCCAAGAACTGGCCCAACAAGAAGAGATGGACCGCCATGATAATTGTCTCATTGTTCACTCTGATCTCTCCCGTGTCTTCGACGATGGTAGCGCCAGCCCTGAAATTCATTGCAGCTGACTTCAACATTAAAGATGAATTTCTTTCTCAACTCACCTTGTCTATCTTCATCCTCGCCTATGCCGTCGGTCCGCTTTTCCTTGGGCCGCTTTCCGAAACATATGGCAGAGCCATTGTCTTGCAACTCGCGAATTTGTTCTATCTTGTCTTCAATATTGCCTGTGGCGTCTCGCAGTCCAAAGGGCAACTGATTGCTTTCCGATTCCTATCCGGACTGGGTGGTAGTGTTCCGTTAGCTGTAAGTTTGGACATCTACAGATGAATTTATCTGACTCTGACGCTCCGCGGCGTAGGTTGGTGGAGGAGTCCTCTCGGATTGCTTTCGCGCTGAAGAGCGCGGCAAGGCTAATGCTGTTTACAGCCTGGCTCCGCTTCTCGGCCCAGCTATTGGCCCGATTGCTGGTGGCTTCATTTCTGAGAATACCACTTGGCGATGGGTCTTCTATGCCACCTCAATCGCAACTGGGGTCATTCAAGTTGCAGGACTATTCTTTCTCCATGAAACATACGGCCCCCGGATCCTCAGGGCACGGGCGAAACGGACTCGGAAAGAGACTGGCGATCCCTCGTACCAAACCGAAGAGGAACGACTGCATAAGACCCTGTCCCAGACTATGCAAACGTCGCTCGTACGCCCCTTCCGCCTTCTTGCCACGCAACCTATTGTTCAAGTCCTTGCCCTGTACATGGCCTATATTTATGGACTCATGTACCTCATGCTATCAACTTTCCCTATCCTGTGGACCGACCCTAAGTATTACGACGAGTCCACGGGCATTGGGGGGTTAAATTATATCTCTCTTGGCTTAGGAGCTTTGCTGGGCTCCCACATCTGCGCTTATTTAAACGACCGCATCTATCGCCATCTTAAGGCCAGCAATAACAATACAGGCAAGCCTGAGTTCCGAATACCCTTGCTCGCCCTCTCCGCCATTTGCGTTCCAGCTGGTCTCTTCATTTACGGCTGGACAGCCCAGACCCATCAACACTGGATAGCCCCCAACATCGGCGCTTGTCTATTTGGCCTGGGGAATATGATGACCTTCCAGTGCATGCAGACCTATATCGTGGACACATATACACGATTTGCAGCCAGCGCACTAGCCGCAATATCAGTTTTACGGTGTCTAGCTGCATTCGGATTCCCTCTGTATGCCCCGTACATGTATAACACCCTCCAGTACGGGTGGGGTAATAGTCTATTGGCATTTATCTCGATGGGAATAGGGATACCGGCACCCATCTTCATTTGGAAGTTTGGTGTGAAGTTGCGGAAAGTCAGTCCATATGCCGCTGGTTAGATGGGTGTTAGGAAAGAAACCTGGGGTTGTGTAATAAGTGTAAAATAAGTTAAGTTGGTAAGATGGCTAGTCTACAGGAAAGGTTTTATGTGCAGGGGTGGCTGTATGTAGTCACGTGGGACAGGTGCCTACGTAGTGTGATGGGTATACACCCATAATAATGAGCGACATAACCATTTCTACGAAAATATATTATACTTAATGTTTATGATAGCGAAAGTCACAGGTACTATACCTGTTCAAATGAAATATGAGGCGGGTAATCAGGAAGGACGATGAACACCGGTGCAACTCTAATATTCCTTGGTCAAGATATCTTGAAAGATGTATACCTCAAGAACGATTTACATCTCTGTAGACTCCATCTTAATCCATCTTTAGATCCCCAAAATGTAAATCTATCTTTGTACCTTCGCCAAAGAATTCGTAACTTGGACCTAGCTGTGACCGGTATATACAAGCTCATCATCTGCTACAGGATAGAAAAAACTATATCTGTCGCCATGATAGGAATTTACAGCATAATGGCCAGTTCCATTTAGATCTTCAGCACTATATTAAGTTAGCATTACGTTCTCTAAGCTTAGAGAGAATAATGGAGGAATTATAAACTCCGAATAAAATAATAACAATAAAAGTCGGCTAAGATTTAAAAGAAGTGAAAGGGACAGCAGGGGATATAGATGGCAGTAGAGGGTGAAGACGCACAACAAGAGTTCCCCAGCTTTGATCATTCTAGTTTCTCCTCTCTGCGTTGTGCCATTCTCAAATTTATTAATAACAGTAATGTTGACGGCACCGGTGAGCGTTACAGCGAACTGTCTGGATGGAGCATTATGAGGGACAGCATTGGCGCCTGTTCCATATGAATTTCCTGTCACTCTAAAACGCAAGTCAACAACAACAACAACCACTAACACGTTCAATATTGAATATTCTGGTGTTAAATTTCCCGTACCTGAATTGGAGAGGTCCTTTAGTATACGAGCTCGAGAGGTTTCCCAATGCGCTATAGACATTCAGGGAGATGGTCTCATCGATGAATTCTGAGCCCCCTGTGCTTGACTCGCGGACTCTGATGAGAGGAATTGTCTCAGTCGAATTTGCGCCCGTGAGGTACTGGTATTGATCTGCATTTGCGAGTACGAGGCTGTTCGCTAATAGGAAGATGGTAAAGACTGATGTGGTGGAGAAAAACATCGTGTTTTAGTGATAAATGAGAAGTGGTAGGTGGCTCTTTGCCTAGCGATTCGAAAGGAAACAATGGCCACTTTATCTAGAGGTTTGTATTTAAGGACTTCTCGTAGCGACACACGATGGGCCGAGGTTGCCGGAGGCAATTAAACTTAAAAGCATCTGCCGAATCTCTGAGTTTGGCGAGGTATTAAAGTATAGTGATTAATCGTCCACTTATTACGTGGGCCCCTCGGGTCCCCTCTTAGTTAGATTTAGATCCATAGTTAACTGTCTTAGGCACGCTTAGGAACTTGAAAATATTTTCGAGTCAATTTCAGTATAAATGGGATAAGTAATAGTTAGGGTGGTAGCTATTAACAACCAGCCGCGTCCTATCCGATATCTTATAGCTTATGATACCCTCACTTCTACAGCACTGTAAGAGCAACACTACCGTATAACTCACGGCACCGTATATCGGCTCGTATTATCTGCACCGGCAGAGCACACTCCGGGATGTGTCCTGTCTTCTCATAGACTTCTCGTAGGCTAAAGAACGAATTAAGATTAAAGGATTTATATCGACATAATGCTTTCGTAAATATTTACTAAGTACTTCACGCCACAATGCTTAGTAGTATTTGTTGAAACGAGCTATTCAGCTACGCAACTACCGTGGTAAACTACACAGCAACTGTTGCATCTGGCGACATGATTAGGTTCTTAAGAGGATCTATATAAATCGGATAGTCTACGTGTACGTCGACTCTTCTATATGTTCTTAGGTCTACTCGATTCCTTAGTGCTTTTGTAAATTTTCGTGCCGATTGTGGTTGTAGCAACTGACCTGTAGGACGTGCGAGCTAGTCCACCAGAAGACGAGCACTTTGGCGTATTAGGATCGGCACTTGAGCTAGGGTTCTAGGCTCCTGTCTACTTTAACGTCTTGGAACACCGAGTCCTACGTTAGGAAAGGGGAATGTCTCTTTATTAGAAAGATTTATTGGTGTAGATCCCTGAGCCGTGTTTGCAGAGGAATGAAATAATGGATTCTATTGTTGATAGGCCGGTGCAGACTACGTTATAGGTTCCGGAGTGTTTAGGAAGAGGATTTGGAAAACCTTAGGGCTCTCTGGGCTCGAAATAGGATATTTTCCTCTAGGGCCGCCATAGGACTTATAAATCACTATAGTACTGTGAGTGTGGTACGCTAACATCGTTTGGCCCCTCCTGGTCAAGTATGATACTGGGCCGGGCTTAGGTAATGCCTCTGATAGACCTGCGTCTCATATATTGAGCCAGGCTCAAGTAATACTCTGATGGGCTTGTGTTTTAACCACGCTGGTGCCTTAATACCAAGGCTTACGTTGAATCGGGAGCTCAAATAAGGCTCGAAATATATATATTGAGTGATATCTGAAGAGCAAACTACTAAGGAGGGGAAGAAGTAAATATAGAGCTCTGGAGGGTCTGTGCACCCGTAGTCACGGTAACCATATATCTGATTCAACAGCTTAGCTCCTAGGTCCCTACCCCTAACAAAAACCACGGCCCAAGAGGTGTATTAACAAGCTAATGCAGTACTCTGTGGAATTGGATACCCTCTCAATTCAAGAAAGACAGGTATGTGATAGGTCCGTACGAAAGATATCTAGAGAGTTGAGGAACTGATCGGCCGGTGATGCATGCATACAGGCAAGTTTCGGTATTGTCAAACTCGAAACAATGGGACAAGAGGTAGTTAAATAAGGCCCTTATTTAAGAGAAGAAGGCAAAATGTTGACAAGAGACCTCCTTATTGATTTAGAGAATAAGAAATGAGCAGAGAGATTGTTGGTATTCAAAGAAGTTTTTGCCTCAAACGGTCAGACAAGCCGTGACACTAAGGTAGCTAGGATGAAAAACTTCTGGGGGACTCCTTATTCAAGGTAATATTAGACTACGGTAAAAGTACTCCCCTTATCAGCATCAACCATCTCTCCATCCATCATACCGTGCATATAACATTCCCCAATCAGCTGATACAATGGAGCAGCGAGATTCACATCCTGGTCTGGAGCAATACGCAAAATATAAGGTGTTTGCATACCCCAGATTAGACAAACTGCATCCCCAACATCAGAATTGGGAGCAACAAGGCCCATAAATCCACCTTCAGTGATACAGAATCTCCGAAGACTCGAAGCCTTTACAAAGCGTTCGTTAAAATAGATCGTCTCCCCTAGAAACTTTTGCCTGTAAGTTGAGTTCGACATATTTGCTGAATCAGCTAAAGCACTTAGTTGCCCTGACTGTAGGTTTCTGTTCAGCAAAAGGCGTATCGCCTGTAGCCATTGCACATAGTATTGACCAAATATGGCAGGAGCAGGGCGCTCATCTGCACTTCTGTCCGCAATGACGGTACGCCAAATAGCATCTTTGAGGAGCTGGCCGTTTCTATATCGAGATAGCAGGTTTTCTTCGGCAACCTTTGCAGCCTCACTGAGGAAAATCAACAATTCCTGTAGAATTTCAATATATTGAACCCCACTCAGCGTTGTCGAGGCTTCTAGGAACGCCCACGTCATCACATGCGAGACTTTCTTGATAACGTCGACCTTGACACCGCCTATTTGTAGCGTTCCGGGTAAAGGGCCTTCTAAAATATGCGGTTCGGATGCTCCTGCTGCTAAGTACTGGAGTCCACTGATCGGGCTATGTTCGATGCCTTTGGCCTGATTAAGATATGGAATAGTAATTTTGGTACCCGTCAGCTCCGAGCTCCAATCCACGCACCAAGTTGGCAGTCTTTCTTTGTAGTAATATCCAATCCCAGAGTATTGAAGAGTGTGTATGGAATTTTCTCGCGAGGTTAGCAGCCTCTTGGTTGTATTTGAGTAAACCTCAAGGGGAGGCTTTCCAATGTCTTGTATAATAGATAATTTGAGCTCCTCCGAACTACAAAGGCCAAGAAGAGCAAATACTCGATCCTCGGGCATCTTGCATTCAAACTGTTGAGAAAATGAGAGTGCGAATCCAAGAGGTATCTGAATTCCCTTAGCCATTAACAACCGAAAGAACCCCATTGTGGTAGAATTTCGAGGAGATCGAATATTGCCCAAGCCAACATGACCTACAGTGACTAAGGGATTCGCGTGAGGATGCTGTAATGCGGTCCGTGCCATCATCAACGTTTCCCAGGAGAAATATTTTCCTCCAAAATAAAATTCAAGACTTCTGGAGACCGCTACTTCCTGGCACACCCACACTCTGGAAAAATATTGATGTTGTAAGAGCCTAACAAAAGCGATCCATCTGGGTCTCTCCTTCTGAGAAAAATATCGGTCATTTATGGCGATGGGTTGGTAATCAGGCAGTTGAAGAACGTCTAGGACTTCGAGCAGCATTGCAACGGCCAACGGAGCATCGTAAGGAGCTCCAAGCCAGGCCACTGTTCTGAAAGCTCTCTGATAGATATCTCTCATGACTGGAATTTGTTTGGCCTTGTCCTCCTCATCATCCTGATTGATGCAAATATAATCCACCCATAGCAATACCTGCTTTTTGGGAGAGCTAAGAGCCTCGAGTAGCTCGTGCAAGCCAACACTAACTGCAAACTGACATCCATCCACGAGTAACGTCTTTCTTCGCGTGATATCACCCCACGTATATGAGATTGCCTCATACGGAGGAGGGTTGTCGAGATCAACGTCAAGAATCTCGCCTTTTAGTAAAGTGGAATACCGAGTTCGTCGGCTGATACAAAATAGTCTAATTTTGCGTTCCTCAAGAGCTTTATATCTGTATTTTTCTAGGCCATTGAAGCCAATCCACCATTTTTCGATCGCTTCAAAGGCGTCCCGCTGGACTTTCCGGCAGCAATCCTGAGTCCAAAATCTACATATCTCCAAAAGATCCCTGAATGGCAACCACTGGAAATGAAACAGCAGCCAAATGATTGGTATGGAAACGACTGCTGCAAGGATGATGAAAGCTTCCCGAGCGCTTTGGTATAGAAAATGAATGATCACCAATGGCCACTGCGAAACCATGATGTAGGCGAGAACGAAAGAATTTACTTTTAAAGCAGTTTGCCTAGATCTTCTCCAGTCAATCCGGGTCTCGTCGAGGGCATTGCCACGATAATCCCTAAGTGCTGCTTGAGATTCGGTAATAGAAATATATGAGGCATAACCTAGTGCTGGCAGCCAGAAACAGGCGAGTTGGCTGAAAAAAGAAGCGGCTGAGGTTGCTATCGTCATGTATAATCCATTGGCAAGTCGGAAGCTACTTGGTAGGAAAAGTGCTATCAACCATACAGCAATCATCTTATAGCCAGGTGATATGAGCTCGTCCCAGGTGTAGACGATAACTGCCAGGATTACACCCTCAATGAGACAGCATACAATCTGGAGATATGTCAAGGGACTCAAAGATTGGTCTTGCCATACATTACTGAGAAACGGCTCCATCTCGCTCTCCTCTCGCTGCCTCCAAAGCGAAAATATGTGAAGACGGGTAGAGCTCTTGTGACGGAAATCCTCCGATGATATGGGGCTAGTGAATGTTGGCACAGCGACAGGTTGATAGTTCTTTTGGGAAGTGTCGTTGAACATATTTTTCGCTTGTAAGATTATTTTAAGGTTTTGGCAGCCGCACGGAGTATGCCGAATGGTATGGAGGATTATAACGTTCACGATGGGTGAAACTAATTAGACCTTAAAGGGTTACCGCTTTGTAGACGGTAGCCACAAGATGTTAGCGTCTTCCTAAAATATAGGCTGTAGTACCAGAAGATGTACGCCACAGACTCGAAGTCGAAGGAAGTGATCAGCTAGAACCGGAGGCTTAGACACTTAGTTCACATTAGGCGCAGCAACAGGCGCTCGATGATAAACAAGGCATCAAGACTCAAGCAGCGGACTTTGGTTTGCATGAGGACAAGGCATATCTAGGCACAAAGCCAGAGAAACCCATTGCCTTGGCCGGACCAGTATTAAGTCGGAATTGAGTCTTATAAATTTAAACTCCCAAATTAATCTCAGCATGCTTCCAGACGACGAAGACGATTTTCGACGAAGCATGGGAAGATTCAATGGGTTCTCTATCTTCCGCCAAGGCTACACTGTGCTTCCCGAGACTTGTGTTTCCTCAAGCGCTTTCGATTTCGTGTTTCAACGCTTCAAGTGCAAGGAGTATCTACTTTTGAGCACTGAAATAAATACAGACATAATCTCTCCTCCAGCACCGCTAAAGCCAAAGTTAGCCACCTAAACCCGTATCATCCTTCCTCTTCACCACAAATCTCCTGCTAGACACTAGAGCCTAGTGCTACTAGATCTCAAGAAGCGGGAAATTATACATTATAATTCTTATGTTGGATTGATCCCACCAAGGGGTGTTAAATCTATGCTCCGCAAGTTCGCAGAGGAAGCAGCATAAGGTTCCCAATGGTCTTTTACCTCTCAGGTAGGAATGCCTTATATCTGATCTGGATACGTTATCGGCTAACATAAAGGGTTCTAGAAATGCGCGCAGCAACCCAACCAATGGCTAGGATTGTAGCATATACACCCTCATCAACACAATCTGCTTGTGTGCAAAATGTCGTATACCTGATGTTATCCATGGTAAGTTTTAGCGAGTACTTTTATAAGATATATTGTCGCGAGATATATCGAGCAAAAAGGAGAAGCTGTTTTCCAATCTTTCTTAGAAGAGGGTGTCTGATAGAATTGGTATACGCGCTCTCTCTCTCTCTCTCTCTCTCTCTTCGTAGCATCTAGTCTTTTCTCATCTATTACAGAACACGGGGTTCTTTGGTATACCCTTCTACAGCATACACCTCTGTTCCTTGACGACTTCAAAAACAAACTCGCTTAATTGTTTAAGCATATTGAGCAGGCCTTTGGTGGTGGTGGTGGTGAGATTAGTGAAGTTGGTAAAGTTATAGAAGTTGTAGAAGTTATAAATTAACTGGGTGTAGGTGTAGAGGGGTGGATGGAGGCGTGGGCGCAGGGTATGTAATTAATACTGTACCTGAATTGCGAAAACTGTACAGAGTAGGTATGGTATGAGCCGCTGTGAACTAGAGCGTAAAGGGTACTCTGGAACCCAACCTGCCTACTATTTTTCTTTTTTTCGGGGAGGGATGTGAGAACTAGAAACTGTGCAAACCGTTTTGTTCGTCTAAGCGTAACCGCTTATCTTTAAATAATAAAGCATATGCATGCACAGCACCTACAGATAGCAAAGCGAAGCAAGCACAGGTTCTCTGTAGAGATGCTCTACAACCTTTTCAAGGTCGACCTCTTCCTCAACCTGTTCCTGTACTCAATTTGAGATCCTTGTGTGGCCGTCCTCTTCCGCGACTTTGTGCGACTGTTCCTCTACCGGCTCCGAGATCCTTGCGTGGCCGTCCTTTTCCTCGATCTGTTCCTGTACTCGATTTGAGATCCTTACGTAGCCGCCCTCGTCCGCGGCTCTGTGCGGCCGGGGCTGCACCTACACCCTTCGTTTCTTTGGACATCAGCTGCCACAGGACTTTGAACCGACCACCAAGGCCGTCGTAATATGTCTGTAGTATTTCCGGGACATCATCCCTATCAAGAGTAAAATCCAAGTTTCAATCAGCGACTCTGAAAAATCAAAGGTCAAAAGGAGGCTTAGCTGAATAAGTGCGAGAATGCAACAGCACTATAAACAATACACATACCGTAGAATCTGCTCGAGTTCCCATGTTCTATCAGATGGCTTGTTGTAACCAACCCATTTGACCTTCAAATAGAGCTCAGCCTAGCGAAAGCAGGGAATCAGTATGAAAGCAGACAAGGACGGTAAGGTGGGACGAATACAAACATACGGCTAGATTGATCTTACAATCAAGAATCTTTTCAACTATAAACTTCTCTCCCTGCTTCGGATCTCTAGGCTCGCTCGTGGAGTCTGTAGCCGTCTGCTCATCAGCAATCTCATCTTCACCAATAGAATATTCTACCATCTCCTCATCTGCCATTTTATTTTCGCTTGTAGAGTCTTCTGCCATCACCTCATCCTCACCAGTATGACCCGTCGCTTCGCCTGTATTCCCGATACCAGAGTGGTGATTCAAAGCAGAATGTGGACTTCCCTCTCCCATAGCAAGCTGTGTCGGGGGAGAGGAATTCGGAACGACGATGGCTTTGGTACTCCTTGTGTTCATCGTGGGTAATCGAGGCATCGTTCTAGGAATGCGACCGAATGAGCGGGGGGCCGAAGCTGACTTGACTGGAGACTCAATGAGATCGTATATATCGGGGCGCTCCTTGAGTTGTTGCTTTCTTCGCTCCTCTTCGTTCTGAATTTCCGCATCAACGTCCACTTCCTCTTCCTCTTCCCCCTCTTCCCCCTCCTCTTCCTGGCTGCCGTGATTTGAAAAGTTGAGGCGCGCCATCGTGCATACAGTACGAAGTAGAGTAGGCGAGGGTGATTGTATTGCATAAAGAAGTGAGAGCGCTGATGAGTGGTGAGTGTCGAGGTGGAATATACGTATTGTTTGTTGGATAATGGATTTGGTTTGAGAAGAATGTGGGGAGACGCGGGGAGACGCACCACCACAGGTAACGTCTCGGTTAGCCCTTGTGGTTTGCCTGTGGTGTATTTCACCATTCCACCATTCTACTATTCTACTATTCCACCATTTCACTATTTCACCCTTTCACCATTTTACTACCTCGCCATTCCACTATTTTCCACCATTCCAACTACGCGTATATAATTCGATTTCAGAGCCCATATTTGTTCCCATTGCTGTGGCTATATTATTACTAGATCTAGGTAAAATTCTAATAGGTATTAAAGATCTTTTATGTTTTGATTAGTAGACGCATCTACTACCTTCATAGCATCTTCATTCATTTTATTTGTAAGGGAGTTTCCTCTAATTGCTGAGGTTATTGTTTCGAGGAAGTACTCGTCGAGCCCTAACTATTCGAAACGTTTACTTTGAACATCTCTTTTGTAGTCATCTAGATTGCTAGAATTCGAATCATCAATAGTTGTTACACATGATAGGTTCGCTATAAAAGCATCGAGTTGGCACTTAAAGGCATTGGCGGCATTGTTTGTAGCATCTGTTAAATCAGACAGTAAATTAGAAAGAAGGGAGCTAATGCTAGTGAATACCATGGTGGAAGATTTTGCGAACTTACTCGGCCCAATTCGGCTCCCACTTACTCAAGCGCTCCCTATACGCCAATGTTAGAAACTATTTTTAGTATTTGGAGTACTACAATTGCGAGTATTTCTGTTTGTAAGACCATACCTCGAAGTAGTTGCGCCTAAACCATAAAAATCTTGACATACTACAAGATAGCGTATGTTCTTTATTTATATCGCAATCGAGACTACTTTGGCTTAAAATACACGAATTCAGCCTCGTAAAACGTAGAGTAAGTGGTAGATCTCTCTGCAGGATCTGATCACATGACATAAGGGTGAGGGTAGGTACGCGACGAGTACCTGAATCAAGTATAGCGCGGGATCCTCTTCTAGAAAGCATACCCCCAATCAACATTGTCACCCTGATTTATAAGCTTCTAATCCTGTATCCCCTCAATATCAATCCCCGTTCATAGCAAACACATGTCCGGCTCGTTTCCTAGTGTCACGACCTTCAGCCAGAACCGTGACATCGTCGGCTAAGATGTGTACACGGGGGTACAGTTGCGTGCAGCCTTCGAGTTTCGGTGAAACAAGAAATCCCTACTACTGGTAAAGTAGTTTATCCGCCTTCTTCAGCCCTTTATCCAATACTTCAATCATATGAGAATCGAGATCAGATGAACCGAACCTTCCATGTATCTCGTTGACACCTGCCTCTTTAAGGATTATCGGCCGTAGAGATGAAGAATGTAGGTGTCGCAGCGTTTCAGGATGAAACAATGCAACGGTATCTGACAGCCCCTGCTGCCTCTATGCTTCGAGGGACACTGATCTCCATTGAGCGATAAGTTTCCTGATTCCTTTCACCTCTTGAAATTTTTAATTCGGCTCTCATTCACAGTATCGATTTTGCGTTAGTTTATTTTAAACATCGTCCATCGTTAAGTTAGCCGGCTACAAGTGCGATTTAATTTATTCTCGTCATACAAGACGGCTGCAAACACTTTGGTTACTCAATGGCGACCCATGAAAACATCAATTCACAATCGCTCATGGACATCGCGAATTCGATTTTAGAAAAACACCGAGGAAGCGTAGCGCCACCCATGGAAGACGCTATAGCTCACGTTGTGTACCTATACGGTTTACCTCCATCAATACAATCCCAACTCTGCCTTGGAATTCTCTGGTTATACGACGAGCAAGGCCACGCTGCAAAAGGCGACGATTTATACATCCATAACCTGGAATCGAAAAACGGACCAGACATCCTTTACTACACCACCTTTCCTGTGAGATTCCTGTCACAAAAATACACGATGGATTCATCACTGAATCAGAACGGACCCGGATTTATTCCTTGGCTGATGGAAAAAACCGGACTGACGGATATCCTCCGTATCAACAGAAGCGGCGTTTTGGCGCCCGAATTCAAATTCCTCCTAAAGTGGTACCCGGATCGTGTTCGTGATATTCTAAAGGATTTTTGGCATCAGTACCTAAGCGATATTAATGATTCGATACGAGAGGATATAGCAGGGCATATGGTCCGTTGTTACGACCAAGATCAAGGTGGTGCAAGACAGTTTCACAAGATGCCTCTTAAGGATACCTGTATACAAAGTTCCGAGCTGACGAAGGCAATTTCGTCACTATGCAATGCAAGAGCAATCTCAATGCTTCCGGTAATCTCAGCGTATGATGAATGGAAGTTTCTATCTATATTTGGGGTCAAAGTCAATGCCAATCTAGATTTTTATCTGTGGCTTGGTGCACAGTCTCAGTTTAAGGCAAGCTGCAAGATAGTTGAAGCAAAGAGATTCCTTGGCAAAATCGCACGCCTGATACGTTATGATGACGAAAAACAGTTCCAAACTAGGTCGGTTCATCCGTAGCAAATTTGGCTTCTCAAAACTATATCAACTAACTGAACACAGATTGTCTTTTAATACAACCCCCCTGATCTATCTACCACTCTCACATGGAGATACCTGGGTTTTGCCTCCGCAATGCGCATGGGACGGTCCCACGCTTTACACGGCAAAGCATCTCTTAAAATCCGTGTATGAAGAGCCGGTGGATGGAACTGATCACTCTGTGCTCTCCTTTATCAGAAACACGCTTATTATCAGAGATGTCACAGTCTGGCAAGTTATTGTTGATTTGCGATCCAACGAACCGTCAGATGCGAAATTGTTCGAGGCATGTGAGTACATAGGAGCGAAAATCCAACGAGCACCAGAAATTAATTTGAATGAGCTTGAGTCAATCAGGTAAGTGCATTCAAGCCCAAACGATTCAAATTGTGTCTAATCTCTGTCTAGAGATGCGTTTGCCAAGAATCGCTGGATACCTATTCCAGAGGATGGAATACAAGTCCGTACCTTTCCGGCCAACTGTGTTTGGGGTGGGCCTAAATTGAATATTAAATTCAACCTTGAACCATTCTATACGGGTAATTCCAATCTTCGTCATCTATTTCATTCAGTTTTAAATATCAAGGGGCCAAATCTGTCCGATCTGTTGATTGAACTTCAATTGCTGAAGAGACTCGACGTCATGACATGCGAGACCATTGAGGAAATGTACGCATGCATCTTCAATGAAGCTGCCAAATCCCCTAGTGGTACTCCAACCCGAGACAACAGACTTCGGTGAGCAAAAAAAAATTATTAT
This sequence comes from Pezicula radicicola, assembly GCA_003008705.1. NCBI lineage: Eukaryota > Fungi > Ascomycota > Leotiomycetes > Helotiales > Dermateaceae > Pezicula > Pezicula radicicola. Next base: position 37,358 of record PDUO01000069.1, on the reverse strand, counting down.
ATTGTTATTGCTCTTGTTGGCTAATGTTATTAAAGAGACCACTTTGAAAGGCACACACTTGTCTATACTAAAGGACTGGATGATGAGATACACTGGTGCAAACCTTCAGATTGCGCCTGGGATGGTACTCATATTGTCTCTACGGATTCAGATGTTGTACACAGCTACACGCCAGAAGATGCGTCTGTGGTTAGCTTTCTGCGAATGACTTTAGGAATCAAAAATGCTAGCCCAACGCCATATATCGAAGAGCTGCGATTACTTCAACAGAGCATAATAGCAGTCAGCAAAGAACAAGTGGAAGATATATACAAATGTATCAAGCGGAACATGGCCAATCAGGGCTTGGAAATAAGGTGAGATGCTCGTAATATCTCGAAAGCAAATTGACCTAATGCTGTATCAGGCGAGTTTTTGAATCTGAAAGTCTTGTTTACGATCATGTACACGACCCACCACGATGGGTGCCCTTAAGTGATTGTGTCTGGGTCCAGAGAGATCTCCCCATTTCCTGGCAACCCACAAACCTGGCACTCTGTTATCCTTCTCTCGAAGTCTTTTTCAGGAATGATCTGTGTGTCTGGAGCCTGAGACCGAGCGCAAGTCCGACTAGAACCCGAATTGTTGAGAAAGTTGAGAATTTACTTAATCTCTTGAAAGGTCCACAGAAGTCGGAACGCCGGCATGTGGAAACTGCAATTAATGCCGTAATAGAACTGCTCGAAGACCAGGGAGAGTCCACTGATGATCTTGATCAGCTATGGACTGAAAAGTTGTGGCCATGCAGAGAAACATTGTGGTCAAGTGAGCGAGGTCAATATACGAGAACTTTCTTAGTCTGTCCTATGGATTACTTCTTCGTAGCAGATGATTTATATCTTCAGAACCTATTCCAGGATAGTGTTCCGCTTCTAGCTTTGGAGCCCGAGCAGATTACGCAGCTTCGACCGGTATTTCTGAAATTAGGCCTGGAAAAAAAGTTCTTGTCTGGGTCAGTCCGGCAGACTGCAAGCGTTTCCAGTATGTCATCGCGCGACACAAAATTAACACTAGAAATGCGATATAGAGCGCGAGCCTTGTTCTTGTAAGTTTTGCTATGGGTAGCCACAAATCATGTCTGACATTCCTTAGTTGCGCAGAGCATTTCAACCTCTCCACGAGAACTGGCGCTTCGCTCGAACAACTTTTCAATACCATCGAGGTTTATCGCGCTGCAGACATAAGCATCACTTATGAGCTTGGCTGGGGAAAGAATAAAAAGGCTGTGAGGACCACTGAACTTCTTCTCTTTGATGCGGATGATCTCCATATCAAAATTTTTGTTCCTCAAGATGAGAATGGTCAAAAGGAAGCTTTTGCTACATGTCTTCCAAAAGAAGTAATAGGGTTCATAGGGCTTCCTGAAGGCGAAGCTTGGCAGCTTGCTACATCCCTCCTGGCTGTTACTATCGATCGAGTTAAGAACGTCTTAAATCGCTTTGGGATACGAAATTCTCTTCTGGATTATTCTTCAGTTATTAAGTCAGATCTTGGCGGGAATCAGACCGAGAATCCACCACTTCACAACGGGTTCGGGCCGAATTTTACAGACACCGAAGTTCTTATCTCTCCAAAGACAGCCACACGGGGCGCTACGACTAGTCAATCGACCCTTAGAGCTAGACATATTGTTGAGCCAGGGAGGAAAAGCGACATGGCAATATTTACGGGCGGACTGAGTCCTTTAGCCACGTCAGCAAGCAAATTTACGCATTGTAAACCGTGGTCATCTGCCGGCATTGCAGTCGATTCAATGTATCGTTTCGATTTGTCGTCTCTTGTTCCGGCACTAGACGTGCCTAGTCCCAAAGCACAGGGCGGGAACGCGTTTATCTATGGGGGGACAGAGAGTTGATAAGACCTCGCCAAAATCCTCTTGAACTACGATGAAATGCTAGGCGACTATTTAATTTGCTTCGCGACCCTAGGCAGCCCTTGCGTATGCCTCATCAACGGCATTATGCCAAGGGACGGGCTGAGTACTGTTGCAACTCTTCACCGTGACATTTCTTATGCAGCGTATGTCACCCTATATATAGTGGCAAAACTACCTGTGTACCGCTACAGCTCCTTCCTCTAGGATATCTTCCAACGCTACCAGGACAGTGCCATGCTCAAAGAGGTGAGCTGAGCTTAGGCATAATCCCCTACCTCAGTGTCAGCTTGGGTTTGCCTCACACGGGCTGAGTGACAGAATGCTCAAAGGGATTAATATAGTACACTGAGCATTGATACGAATCTCTTCCTTGAAGCAACTCCGCTATAGCTGGGTGAATCGCCTCAGTTGGTCGTACTCGCCTGTGGTGCATGCATCTCCCAGCTGCGCCGAGATAATTCTACCTTGTATTGCCTTCTCAGGGGTAGCACCGCAATATAGTCACGTCCTCTAACAGTACAGAAGTCATCCCGACTCTCAATCAATGCACTACCTCCAAGATAGTCCGCCGTATCTTGCTTGTATAGTCTCGGCGCCTAGCACAGAACCTATGTATAATCCCCTCCTGATAGAATTCATATCTGCATAGATCCCACGATGCCCGGGAGGACACTAGCTATGTACCCTTTGATATAGCTACGGAGTCATGCTGCTGGTACCTGATGTTGCGCGACAGCCTTTCTAGAAAAACATCGGACGTTGACAGACTTAAGGATTTGTAGCGTCGTCTTTTGTGTTGCTATAGTAGGGTAGTTGTGTATATATTTGAGCGCGAGTTCTTATAGCATCAAAATTGAATAAGCACTCAGAAAATTAGGGTCATAGACAATAAAGTTGAATTGTGAGGCTAAATAACCGAGTCACGTCTGACTAAGGCAAAGGGGCTCTGGCAGGGACTCTTGTAAGCGCCCCTAGAATTCAGTCTCCTGCAAGCGAAAAATCTGGCGACGCGCCTGATTTTTTTTTGGGAAAGACACCTCTTTCACTTCATTGAGGTTCGGGGACTCTTCAACAATGATCTCTTTCCAAAACTCAAATGGTTGGATCTAATGCGGGTTGATCCTAGGGTTTTAGACTTAAGTCTAGTTGTACCTTAGGCAAACATAACTTGAGAGTATATTTGCCTTGAGAAAGCTTAAATTTTAAGGATTAGCCTAAAGTTTAAATAATCTATCCTTTGTACTACTAGCTAGTTATAAATTTTATTATTAATATAGGTATGGTAATGGGAACTAATATAGGCATTAAAATTAAATAATATAAGCACGGTAAGTAATATGGGCTCTGAAATCAAATTATATAGGTGCAGCAAGTAATATAGGCTTTGAAATCGAATTATATAGGCACCGCAATTACAACTAATAAAAACACTAAAATCAAATAATATAGCTATAGTAATGGGAACTAATACAAGTACTGAAATTGAATTATATAGCTATAGCGATGAGAACTAATACAGGCACTGAAATCGAATAATAGAGGCACAGCAATTAGAACTAATATGGACTCTGAAATCTAATAATATAGGCATAGTAGGAATGGTGGGAATGGTAGGAATTGTAGAATAGTGAAATGGTGAAATAGTAAAAGGGTGAAATAGTAGAAAAGTAGAATAGTAGAATGGTGGTTGCGCAAAGGCTTGAATTACTTAAACTTAATCTTTGACTTGACTCTTGATTTAACGTCGAGCAAACTCCAGTTTGGGCTTGTTGATTCGAATCTTGAAAGCTCGTAGCTGCGCAGGTGCTTTAGCTTGGATAACGCAATCTTGAGCTTTATCCTTATTCCCTTGTATGTCTAAGCCTTCCTCCATTTGTATATGAACCTTATTCGTCTTATTCGTGACTTCGGTGTCTTCGCAGGTATTGAACTTGGTATCGCAGAGGGGAGATATCTTCTTAGACTTGCGCTAGACAAATTTGAGTGGTTTTGAATCGTCTTAAGGATCGAAATAGGCACAAGCTAATCTCTTAAATTCACGTCGAAACTCCTTTGACTTGGTTTTCTTGGCTTGGCACTTAGCCTCTTTCTCTTTTATAGGCGCAATTAATCTTACTGTCTATGTGCTAAAATCTTCTTTAATGGTAGGGTATAAGTCAGCTTCGTGGCTAGATTCTGGATCTGCGCGATAGCCTGGAAGTTGCCTAGCAGGTATAGCTCTATTACTAAAAGACGTGTCAAATTCCGGCTCTGTAGGACGAATTAGAGCTTGCGTAGGCAAATAAGGCTATTGACGTCCGTAATCGTAAATGTGATCATGGTTCTGGTTCTTGACTTGGCTCTGGCCATACCAGTTCCGAGATGGTGCGTGATGTCGTTGTCGATTCTGGAATTGACGATTCTGCGCTGGGCTAGGATAGCCTCGGGAATAGCTCTGATGTTGACTGAATTGCGCTTGGTGTTGTTGATTCTGTGCAGGGCTAAAAGCTATAGCTTGCCCCCTTCTATAAGTCCTATATCTCTTATATCCCTAGCCTTGATACTAACGATTCTAAGCTTAGTAACTTTGTTGATTTTGAAGTTGTTGCTCGAATTCAGCTCGGTGTTATTGTCCTAGTTCCCGGTCATAGAAGTCCATTCCTACTAATAGCTCTTGCGTAAGACAACCCCTTGTATGTGCCCGCTAATATCTCCTATAGAAAGCAAGCTTCTGTTTAGCTTCCATGGTTGCGTTCTAGTTGCGTAATCGTTTGTTCCTATAGGTTCTCGTAATTGTTCTTCTTCTTCCAATTCTATAGTCCAATCTGTCTTTCGATATGCTATAAAGTATAGCTCCATATTCACCGAATATAAGGCTCCGTAGCCACACGCTTTATATTTAGATTTAGTTGTCCGATTATCAACAGCAAAATATAATCCAATACTAACCAACAAATTAAAGCACCTGTGCGCCTTATTCAATTGCCCCAAGGGATCGAATTCGGGTTCAAGAGGAGGTTGTATTGTAATTACTAAAATCAAGAGCTCGAAACTATGGTTTTGTAGTCAAAAATTGACACTAATCTAATTGGGAATAGTGCCTCGAAATTCACCTCTAGGTATACTAAATGTCATTCTTGTGGAAACAATTTTCTACATATATCACATGTGGAAGTTATTTTCTAGTGATGTCATTCATGTAGAAACTATTTTCGATACACATTAGTACTTAGTACTTAGTACTCCAGCACTTGGCACCCCACTTCGTACTGTGGAGGGTGGTATTAGTTGCCGTCTAGCGTTATATTATGTGACCATGACCGCTAGTACTAGATAGTTGCACACACTTCAGCTTAGTTTTAGAAAATACAACTTGCCCCTCAATACCACATACAGACTCTGCATTGTCTCCCCCGGGCGGGCACAGAAGGTCATCGCAAGCCTGTTTATCAGCAGTTCATCGACTTCTCACCCGTCATCAATTGACGCGTTTTCAATCGGTCATTTCAGTGGCGTTACCAGTCTCAACCAGGTGACTGCACTAGGAGGGACACACGAGAGGTGCTTCACCAGCAAGCTTTGGACGGAGGCATTTTTGACTTCATATCCGACCCTCAGGTGTTGCCTTAGAGGTGAGTCGGTGTCAGCAATAAGTCGACGGGTCAGAAGCGCAGCAAACTAGACGATTTTCTATACCTATTTCATCGGGACTAGGTACCTTACGGTCAGCACTAGGAACACTCATCAACGATCTCAGAACTGCTTCTCACATATTACGCCGAGCGCACACCTCCTACAACTCCTCTCTCCACCATCAGTTATCTGAGTACCTGATGCCGAAGACAGAATCTACGCCAACGGATGCTATACACAGCGATATAGGATCAGGATCTAGTGGGACAAAACTAGAAGGAACTGAACCTACCACTTCCTTCCTTGGAGAACTACTTGCGTCACCCTTTACCCCGCGGAAGTCACTCAGTAGATCACCCCCTCGAAGCCCACGGCATCCATCCCTTTCTCCTCCGCTAACAGAACCGGATCGATCCTCTCTACTGCCTGCCCTAGGACCGTCAGGTCCTATTTACAGACACCGACCTGATCAAATCACGGCGAGTGGCCCATTATCTTTAGCAGCTTCTCCTTCTTCGCTACCGTCACCCCTTCGATCCTCGACATTGGAATCGTCACCAGTTGATATCGACACACCATCTTCGGCAGACCTCCAGGAGGTAGAGCACCAGGCCAACGAGGTTCATATTGCAGATACGAGAAGGGAGGCAAGAATTATCTCGAGCCCTTTTCCTCAACCCACCTTTGGAGGCAAGCCAGGAGAAGATGCAGAGGAATACCTGGAAATGATTGAGGCAAATGCGTCACATCTAGCAGCAGGTGCGGCCCAACAGTTGAACATGCGAATTGGACTGCAGTCAGGACTGAATTCACCCAAGACACAGTCCTGGTACCGGGCATTGGCCAAGGATATTCGCTCTGACTGGACAAAGCTCCGCAAAGCTTTCCTAGACAAGTACAACGCCGAGGAGGAAACTGATTTCGAAGCTAGCTTCAGGCTCCAACAGGAGATCATGCAATTCGCACAAGGAGAGAAAGAGACAGACGCTGCTTACTTTAAGCGCGCACAAAAACTCAGTGACAAGTGCCCATCTGCTTACCAGGCCGAGTTGTCTCGACAAGTTCTCGGCGGACTAAGAGATATTGATCTACAGTATCGCATTCAGAACTACCTGAACAACGCTGGCAAGCTCAATTCCGACGGACTGCTTAAGGCAACCATCACTTTCCAGGACATTCGACCATCCTTTGTAGCAGCTAGCAGACTGATTGGCAAGCCTAGCCCTTTCGATGATTTACAGGAAGAGGATGACCCTGACAGCAAGAACGTATCGCAGCAAGAGATCAATATGGCTCTGTTGGAGCTGCTCAAGGATCTATCGTCAATTCCGACTAGGGCTCTCAAATGAATATATTTATTTTTATCTACCTATATCTAATTCAATGGGAGGCCAAATTCATTTCCATTTAAGGCTCCTATCTAAGTAACTATATCTCTATTTACTCTAAAAGGTAAAGATATAGAAGCCTAGAAGAAAAAGTATAACTTAGGTATTATTAATTATAATATAAACTTTTAGAAGTCTCTAGAGCTATTAATTATATCTATTATAGTTTATAATAACACTAAATATTGTCCCTTTACTTACTTTCTTTTGGCAGGCTAAAGAGCTTGTGTACATGTCTTGGATGGCAATTCCAAGAGATTCAAGGCTTTTGATCGTGTCTGTGTCCATGGGCTTGCTGTAGGAATAGCCCACCTCACAACAGCCGTCCGAAAATGATTCGAGCGTATAGCAGTACCCATCTGAGGGATTTATCCACCCGGTATTGGTGGTGCTGCAGTCAGCAGCGGTGTAGGCATTTTGCATAATATACCTGATTTCAAAAATTTAGTTAAAAGGTAGAAGCGAACGTTTTAGTTCTTACCAATTATCAAGGGCCAAGAGCAGTCCAACGAGATTGTTCTGAAAATACTCGTTGAGGATCGTTCTGGTTTGATTCCCTTGGCTTGCGGTTAACTCGATGAGGAGACTGCCGTTGGCGAAGAAATTGGCAATATCGCCGTCGTCTAAGCGTGATGGAGGAGTCAGTAATCACATTGTGCTTGAGGAAGTTTTGAAGGGATGGATTTTTCTCCTCTGATACTCACAGTTGCCATTTATGTATTTGCTTGGCAAGTTTGAAATATCCCCGTCGACCCATCATAGCCGTAAGAAAATTTTGCGTGGCGTCTTTCGCACCCTGGAACGCAGATTCAATACGTGCGGCCAAGATGGCTTTAGGATCAGTAGAGGAACCATCGCCTCCATCTGCGTCGACGCTGCCAAGTTGAGAGATGATCTAGAAGTCGGGGAAGTCAGTAGGTTGCTTGATTAGGATTGTTCCGTAAGAGAACTAGGGGGATGTATTTCAAGAACAGGAAGCCTCTCTGCTCATCAACTTACGCCGCCCATTATGGAAAGCAGTGCACCAGCAACTGCTCCTTCAGCAAATTCCTTGAGTCTCTTGGTTAGCAAAGTTGATCAAACCTGAATGGAACTTTGGGGGACGAACAGGATTTATAGTCAGGGCTGCGCCGAAAATGCTCAAAATGCCTCCAAATTCGCTGAATATACCATCGGCTGACGGCAAGTTCGGAGTCTGGACGGGAAAGAGCTCAGCAAGTATTCCAACCATGGCGGTCGCATTGTTTTGAATTTCGTCGAGGAGTGTACTCCGACGACCTTATAGTATATCAAATCGATAATTAATATATCCTCACTTTTTACGCTTACATGAATATAATAATCCATTGCCCTTAAACTTACGCTAGTTAATAGGTGCTATTCAAAAGGCAGGTAGAAAGGCTAGGAAACACAAGGCAATTACATTTCTAGAGTATGAGCAAGATAATAAGTTAGATATAGGAGAAATAGTAGAGGAAGTGGTAGTAGAGGTGGCTAAGCCAAATCAAAGCCTATCTAAAAGGCGTTAGATTTAATTTTATAATCTCTATTAAATTATATATATGTATTATATCCTTATCAACAAGACGTCTTATCGATCAATTAGGTAGGTGCTTTCGCATTGACCAATTTGAATATTTGCGATTCATGATCCGCAAGAGATCCGAAGCTCCTCTGCCGCCCCACCCCACCCCCCTCCCCCCGCGGGGGAGGAGTAGCTGAAAGATCAGATGGCGGGCAGCAATATTTATTTTCCGACTAGGTATTGGAGGTTATTCGACGGGTCGGTGACAGAAATATCGGCGAACTCGGAGTCTCGGTGGCTATACCGCCGTGACAGCTCGGAATTCAAGACACTTCAACTCATTGCCCCGAAATTGGCCTCGCAGTAATGTTTATCCACGATGCGCCTGTGCTGAGGGGAATACGCGACTCGTCAGCTCTACCCCCCTCTACCCCACAACTGCCGGGGGAGCCAGGGGGCCAGGCCAGGGCACACTTCACCTACAACCCGACTCCGCGATCTCGGAGATAATGAGATCACCATGAGGGCCCAAAGGTACTGTGGTATAAAATCACCTGGCCCTTCCCTTCTCTTGAATTTTCAGGCGGCTCTCCTCTTCTGGTCAGTTGTCACAGCTCCCATTCCTCTTTGTTTCTCGCTAGGCCCTCAAGATGCGTTCTGCATACTGGAGAGCTGCCTCTGTTGCATTGGTCTTGGCCGTTACCAACGTGCAGGCAGCTAACCTCACTCTCAGCAGTGTCTGTACTTCAGCTTACGTCGAGGCTTCACTGCCACAAGACGTCTTCTACATTCATGAGGCTGCCGTCAATATTATCTCTGGCTCCATCCAGGCAACTCCCGTGACTAACACCACTATCTCTGGTGCAGTTTCCTACCCTGATGCAGAGTTCGACTATTGCAATGTCACTCTTCAGTACACTCATACCGGACGAAACGATACAGTCAACGTCAACTACTGGCTGCCATCGCCATCAGAGTTTAAGAACCGCTATCTGTCTACAGGTGGTGGTGGGTATGCCATCAATTCTGGTACCACCGATTCTGGTTCCCTTCCTGGAGGTATCATATATGGCGCCGTTTCTGGGCTTACCGATGGCGGCTTTGGTGGTTTCGAGATCGGGTCAGATGCCGCCTTTCTTATCGAGAATGGTACCATCAACTATGCAGCGCTATATATGTTCGGCTACCAAGGCATCAGCGAGTTGACTGTGCTCGGAAAGTTGTTTACCAAGGAATTCTTTAACATGAGTGCCTCCGACAAGCTCTATTCTTATTACCAAGGATGTTCTGAGGGAGGTCGTGAGGGATGGAGTCAAGTCCAACGATTCACAGATCTTGACGGCGTGATCACCGGAGCCCCTGCTTTCCGCTTCTCCTTCCAGCAGGTTCAACATCTGTTCTCCAACGTGGTTTCAACTACGATGAACTACTACCCTCCACCGTGTGAGTTGCAAAAGATTCTCAACGAGACTATCGCCTAATGCGATCCCTTGGATGGCAAGACCGACGGGGTTGTGTCTCGTACGGATCTGTGCAAGTTGCAATTCAACACCAGCTCAATCGTTGGAACACCATATTACTGTCCGGCGACACCCGTCTATGAGGGCTTCCCCGCTGCACCAGCCTGGCCCGAGCAGAACGGGACAGTGACAGCAGAAGCTATTGAGTATGCTAACACCGTTGTTGACGGCCTTCACGACACTAGTGGCAAGAGAGTGTATTTCTCATACCAGCCTTCATCAATATTTGCCGATGCTTACACCCAATATAATACGACTGCTGGTGAATTCGAGCTTTGGATCGATTCTTTCGGCTCTGAGTTCATTGCACGCTACTTGCACCTTCTGGATACGGACGACCTGCCCAACCTTGACGGTGTTACTTATGACACGCTCAAGCAGTGGATTATTGAAGGTTGGAAGAAATATGAAGATTCGCTGCATACCACGTGGCCAGACCTGACGGAATTTCAAGCATCTGGTAAGCTGGATATCCATGTTGCTCGTGTGCTCTAGTTTACTAACTTTCTGACCTTCCAGGCGGTAAGATCCTCCACTACCACGGCGAATCCGACTTCAGCATCCCAACCGCATCATCAGTCCGCTACCACGAGTCTGTCCGCGACATCATGTACAGCAACCTGACCTTCAATGCTTCAACCGAGGCCATGGGAGACTGGTACCGTCTCTTCCTTGTCCCCGGTGCTGCACACTGCAGCCCCAATGTGTACCAGCCAAACGGACCTTTCCCTCAAACAAATCTAGGCGTGATGATTGAATGGGTGGAGCAAGGAATCACGCCTACAACGCTCAATGCGACTTATCTTGCAGGCAGCCAGTTGGGTCAAAACGCTCAGATTTGTGCGTGGCCTCTAAGACCACTTTGGTCGGATAATAGCACGATGGAGTGTGTTTACGACCAGGCTGGCATTGATACTTTAATTTACGACTTGGATTCTTTCAACTTACCTGTATACTAGACTAGTATATTTTAATTCTCTAACTTGGTAGAGAGCTAGAAAGATAGAAAGAAGTTATATTAATGCTGGTGAAAATAAAAGAATAAATAATAATAAAGCCTGGAAAGTACCCATGATATTTGAACTGGAGGATGCTTAGGTGGGTTTATAAGTCGAGAGAAACGCTGCACCGTGTTAGAAAATCCAGACGACTGCAAAAAGGCTCTAGCAAGAGATGGGATGGTGTGGACAAGAAATGGGAGTATGTATATTGATTATAATAGGGGTTGCTCTTAGTAGCAGCAGCCTAATAGGACACACACTAGTACTAGAGGGGAACTAGTATAGAACTAAGATAAATATAGTAGAAGGAGTTTTAAGTGTACACTAATTTAAATCCTAGTCCGACTATTACATAGCAACAAGAGCCGAAGTAAACAGCTTTGGGTGTCCAAGCTATACAGTAACCGAGTTGTCAAGATTGCTGTCACCATGGTTGTAGACATAACCAGCCACCGAGCCCGGGAGTCCATCTGCGAGCAGGTCATAGAGGCCGCCAAGATCAGTATAAATAGCAGGCCAGTCCCAAGAAAGAGTTGCCGTGTCATTGCGAATGAATGGCGTTTGCCTTGCGTCGTCATGCCATTTGTTTGGATGTATATTGCGCCAGCTTGACCAACGCCAAAGGCAGCTGCGGCTCCCATGAGGTAGAAGACACCGTTGCCAACGCAGTTGATTCCTCTTACAACGCCTCCATTATCTTCAAATTCCTGGCACTCATCGATGAAGTTTTGCCAAAGGCCAGCTCCTCCACTGACAGCATAGCTTTAGAGATGAAAAATGTTAGCGCTTTAAGATCGACTAAAGATAAGAGTCTTAGGATTCCCAGTAGCTTTATGTCTTGCAAAAGAGACAACGTAGGAAACAAAATCTCAATAGGCGATAAGGCAAGTACACGGTCAATGAAGAAAACCCCGCAACCCAGTTCACAGCATAGTATGCGCCGGCGGCAAGCGTCAAAAAGAATAGAACCTTCATACTTGCTTCTCGAAGCGGTAGTAGAAGAACCCTAACCACTCGGGAATCTTCCTGGCAGCGTTGGGCAGTTGAAAACTAATGGGTTTAAAGTGCTATCGTTGTTCCGAGACAGTAACGTGCTTGTCTGCCTATAAGTATAAGCAAGGGGATGCACGGCCGTTTATATTCACAACGCTAAGGTTGAGATCCACTCTATCTCCGCCCGCGGCCCGACTTGCTCGGGCCGTACTTTATGAAGTACCTTTGGCTTTAGGTGAATAATTGTACCCATAGACAAGGGGTTTTTGTATAATAAGCAAGGTAGTAAATAAACTTTTAAGATTAATTATTTATCTAAGGACAAAGAGTAAAAGCTTAGTGTATTTATCTACTTATAAAAAAGAGAGATTATAATCATTTTAATTATATTATCTCTTAGAAGATTTATTTAAAACTTTTACTTTTGTAAATATTATTAAATTTACTTTTTAATAAATAAAATAAATATAATTTAAAGATTTACTTTTAGATAATGATAGGGCCACTGCTTGTAATAATAGTTTAGCCTACAGTCTAAGTGGTGCTGTTATACCAACGGCGGCGAATTGGGGATGCGTCGACAAGAGCAGAAAACGTAGCGACGATGGGCAGACAGCAGCCGAGAGAAAACTACCGCTTCATTTTGAATATAGAATTTCAACAAGAGTGCAAAATTAAAGAGGGACGCAAAGCCAGGATTCAGAAAAGAAAGGTGTGTTAGAATGGTGAAAGCCAAATGTATATATGTCAGCTAAGACTTTAAACTAGGGGAGGGGGAGCATGCTAGCAAATCGAGACAGAAAACATTTTTTAATCCTAGCATTTGGAGATAACCAAGATGACGACGTACAATCTTCCACCCCCTCCACTCCGCTCCCCTAAACGGACTGATATCTGCGGATCAGTGGCAAAACATGCTGCCCATACATGATTACCGTTAAGCTTCATATGGTAAGCTCAATACCCTCAGCAATATTATAAGTGATGTACAGTACTTTGCCCATTAACTGTCGGATCGAACTTTAGCCTATTTTCTCTTCCGCAGATAATCATATAGCGGTGCGAATAAAGCCCCTCTTCATCTATTTCCATAACTAATAACTGGCGACGCAAATCCCAGCTGAAAAACGAATCTTAGAACAAGGTATCTAATTCTAGTTACCTATTTTATACTAGTTTTATGATATGCGTGGAATTCTCGGCGGGAGGAGATATAAGTTCAACCCGGTACTCAATCTACAAGGGGGTGGGTTATAATGCTCCAAGAGAATCTAAGTGGCGAACCCAGCTAGCCTAGGATGGGGTTTCAACGAAATACACGAGTGAGGAATGTGTTTACTTCGTACATACCTGAATAGACGTTGAGACTACGGTTAATCTTGATGCGCAGTAGGGCAACATCTCTAGCTTCACAGGCGATATATCAGCCTTCTAAGACCGTGGTGGAAAATTGATTACTTACTATGGATTCTCTGACGCAGTTATTCCCGGCAAGAACTCTATGCGCTATTACCGCTATGTTGCCGAAACCCTTAATTCCTCTAATACCAAATTGGATGATTTCTATCGCTTGTTCTATGTTAGTGGCTTGGAACACTGCTTTGGTGCCTGGGAGTTTGGTCAGTATGCCAGAGTACACAAGATAGCTCTCACAGAATTCTCTCGGATTTAGTAAGTTGGGTTGAAAATGGCATAGCCCCAGAATGTATGGTCGGAACCAAGTTCTTTAATAACACCCTGGCAAATGGCATTGAAATGTAGCGTGCGCACTGTAGGTATCCATATAGGACGGCCTATTTTGGAGGAAATCCTAACATCACTTCTAGCTGGGATTGTTCCTTTATCGAAGACTGGGATAGGTGTAGAGGCCCATTAGGCGAACTTCTAGTTTTATACAAGGTGCTTAGACTAGACAAGCATGGATTCGTAGCTTTGCTTGAAGCAAATGTTATTCTCTGGGCTTCTTTAAATTTTTGAATAGAGGGTAACTTTTTGGTCTATCATCTCATTCTCAGTGTACTTCTTTATTTTAGATTATGTATGATAGTAAATTCTTCTTCTTTCATTGTATATCGTAGACTATGTACTTTTTTTTTTATCAGACGTACTTCATGATGAAATTATTGATAATCTATTGAACTACGACCTTGTGGAAATTGTATATGCACATAATGAGTGAATTGTGAGTACTTGCCCTCTGAATACGAGGTTAAGTAGTAGGCTATATATACTAAATGAGAGGCATCGAATTCATCCCGAATACTATACAAAATGAGTGATTTATAATGTATAAGGCTTGCGTAGCCTTAGTTATAGATCAGGGCGAATTAATTCAGATCTTACAAATCAGAAAGGATCGAATGTAAACCTAATATAAGGATATACCCCATGCGATAGTTCTAACACGTGATTTGTCGGCAACACAATCCATCCGTGTCACATGACGGATACTATCCGTACCCTCACATCTTTGGAAGCTCTTCCATCCACTTTAATACAACCGCCTTTTTATAGTTTCTGTTGCCGTGTGACAGGCCTCTGCAACAATCTGTATAACTAGTGAATATACAATTCATTAGTAGCCACGAGGAAAAGTTTACCCTCTCTATTCTTAGTATTACTCCTCTCATTATTCTATTAGAACCAATTTAAGTAAAATGACAAGGCGGTTCAGGAATACAATCACCTTTCCAATGTCTCACAAAACATGTTACAGGCATGATTATTTTAAATGTAGAAGCTTATGTGCACCTGTTACAAGGTGGCTTAAATATAATATATAAATATAGGCATTTTTAAATCATTGTATAGCTAAATCCACGTAGAAATCAAGACAACTCCGGGCTTTTAAAGATAAACTTAGGCCATATGCGGTTTGGCAGATAAGAGGCTATTACTCTCCTTGATCTGTATATATTTTCTAGCATGAATATTGCTTTTGTTCTGGAGCATCCTTCCCCTATTATAGAGGTTGCATTACCACTAGGAGTCAAATAGATTCGAATCCAAATACTACCGTAGCACGCTCTAGTATACTATTTTCTAAACTCCTATCTTCTTTCTTAAATTCATCTAAGAATGTCTCGTAATCCTTGGTAGGCACTTGCTAGGAGTAACGCCACTGCTCGCTAAGACTTTCGGCCGAGAATATTGATATTTCGGCTTACTTTGTTAACTTTTCGGACTGCAGACCTCGCTAACGGTTTGTTTAGGCTTTAGGTTTTAGGGTTAGATTTTATCGGCGATTAGCAATTAGTGCCGGGCCTATCTGAGGAGTCCATTTCATTCTACGTCACAGAAAAAGAGGCGCCCGCCCGCGATGTGTTTCCAGTTCGCCGCAATATAAATCAGCGCGAGGCCGCTTGCCTGGCGGGCCTTGATTCCTCGCCTCCACACTTGAAGCTTTGCAGCGGCACCTTCAACTCTCAAAGAACCACGCTTTCAATTGTAAGCATCCACCTTCCAAGGATCGTAGAGCTGGGTGCTCGACGACAAGGCATAGTCACGCTGACGCTCGTTTAGACCGTCGGAATCCAACAAGATGGTCAAGACACTCCCGTTTGGCGACCAGCAGGTCCCGGTTCCCGGCTTTGGCGCCATGGGCCTTAATTCTGCCATGGGAACCGATCTCGATCTTGAACAGTCCGAGCCTGTTCTATTGAAAGCCATCGAGCTCGGCTGCACATTCTGGGATACCGCGGTAAGCCGTCCCTTCAAAGCACGTCGAGGGCGTTGGTCTCTAATTGCCTTTGCGCCCCCAGGTTGCCTACAAGAATGGCGAAAACGAGAAGCTGCTTGGAGACTTCATAAAAAAGCACAATGTCCGCGACAAGCTTTTCGGTGAGCACAATAACCTCCAGCCTTCTCTACATTGCCTCATTGGCTCACGTCACGTCGCCGCGTAGTGGCCTCCAAGTGCGGATTTGACGTCTTCGGGCCCGAACGTAGAGTAACCAACTCGGCCGCCCACATCAAGGAATACATTGAGGGAACGATCGACAGACTGGGTTTCACTCCTGACCTGTACTATCTCCACAGAATTGACCCCAGTACGTAGGGAAAAAAACCGAAGTCAAGACTTTTTCGAATTGGTATGCTAACTCTGCGACTAAGACACCCCCCTCGAGGAGTCCATCGGCGCCTTGGATGAACTCCGCCGCACTGGAAAAACAAAGTATATTGGCCTATCTGAATGCTCTGCTGCGACTTTGCGCAAGGCAAACGCAAGTTCGTCTGTCTGCAATTACACACGTTTGCGCGCTAACATATCCTAGTCGCTAAGATTGATGCCATTCAAGCCGAGTACTCTGCTTTTGAGACATTGCACGAGACAAACGGCCTGATTGAGACGGCAAAGGAATTGGGTGTGGCCTTTGTGGCATTCAGCCCTCTAGGACACGGCTGGCTTGTGGATGACTTCCAGTTCAAGTCTCCAGATGACTTCGCCCCTAATGATTTCCGACGCACTGGTACGTTACCGTTTGCACTTTGTGAAAATCCTGTTAGATTCGGGTAGACTGACTCCTACAAATCTCAGTCCCTAAGTTTCAGGGCGAAAACTTCTACAAGAACAAGGCTATCGTGGACGAGATCAAGAAGTTAGCAACCCGAAAAGGTTGCTCGGTTGCACAGATCGCCCTGGCCTGGACTGCTGCGCAAGGATTGATTACTATCCCAGGAACGACCAAAGCCTCACGCTTGGAAGAGAACTGGGCATCTCGTGACATCGAATTGACGGAAGAGGAGCTGAAAGAGATGCGAAATATCGTGGACGCTGCCAAGCCGGTTGGAGAGAGATTCTCTGCTATCTTCCAATCGATGGTTGGTCACTAGAGCCTGTAGCAGCTTACCGCAATCGTCTTATTGCTACTACACGCAATGGCAAAATTAAAAAAAGTTTGAACTCGTGTCAAGTATTGCCAAGCTTCCTGAGCCCTTTGTAGTCTTTCTTCGCTTGTGCCGATCAAGTGCAGTGGACTAAGCTGTGAACCTGTAATACAATATGCTGTTAAAGAGGAATAGCGGGCCCTGGCAGTACTTACCATGGGTTCACTCTTTTCGCCACGTAGTGTGCAGATCAGACTTATGATTGGAAATTTCCATGTTACAAATCGATTCTCTTGTTATTTCCGTATAGGGACGTGTCATTCACGACAGTTGGTGACGGACTTTGCCCAGTATTATTGCAATCCGTGTTCGGTTACACAATCGCGATGGGCTAGGACGTACTTAATTCCCATAACTTAGGACTTTGAACAACGCAGTCCAGAGTCCGGAAGATGTGAAGACACCACGTAGGTCTACGGCTTGTTGAATGTTGACCAGTCTCTGTTTTATTCTTTGCTATAATTGGTGTCATAGTACAACCATTCTGTGGTAAGTAGGTATACTGATACTCGAGAGTGGTCTTGGTGTCTTCGAAATCCTCAAAGGTTGTAAATCTTTTTCTCGGCTTCTTCGAGAAATCAACCTGTGTGATTACTGTACTAATGGTCAAGCTTTTTGACCCGCGTTATGACATAACCTAGAGAATGTCCGTGCACTAGTCCATGGCGTCTTTCCCAGAACTTTCCGTGTTATATCATATCCTCTCGTTAGCTCGTACACGCGTCAGGTACACGTCTAAACTCGGCGTGTTCTGTAATAGATCTTGTCTTTGCACCTTTCGCCCTGATTTTCTTTATGAACTACCTCTGCTTTTAGTATTAGGGAAAGATAGGGACCTCTCCTAATCTTCTTAAGAAGCTCCAGCTCTTCTTCGACGACAAAGAGCAGCTCCTCATCTATTGTTGGAGTGAGTGTAGATACACGCTAGCCATAAAGCACTCCCCGGTCACCTCCCATCTACGAGACAAGCGCCAGGTCACCGAGCTAGATCGGAGAGGTCTTACTCGTCACCTAGCCGTAGTCTACCCAAAGGGGTTCCACAACCCGGCTGACCTTCCTCCACGAGATGATAGCTCTAATGTTCATCCCTAGCTACGCGTACACGATGGATTTTAGCAGTATGGCTAGTTTAAATCAAGGCTACTACTCTCCGCGCCTAAGCTAGGTTATATCAACTAGACCCGCCTTAAGGGCAGGTGATATAGCTAACGAAGCTGTATATACACTACGGCAGTAATATCAATAGCGTTGTATAGCGTGAACTAAACGTAAGGGCCGTAACTAGTTCAATCTAGATATACGTTTAATCTTGTAGATGGAGAAGTGTCTGATATACTACGTTCGACAGAGGGTAGGCTATAATGTTAATATACACTACAAGCTAGAGTCGTGCAAGGATGAGAAGCACGAGGTCGTTGCTGTAGAAATTGAAAAGCTTTAAGGGATCGAGTTTATAGAAGGCGTGTGCTATAAACTTTATGCCGTGCTATAAGAAATGTACGAGGATAGTATGTATTTAAGCTAGGAAGAAAAAGAAAAGTGTTTATACGATGAGATCGTTTGTAAGGCTGTGGTAGCTATAATAGTCGTTAGCCCTAATGCTGTTGTTAATAAGATGTATGTGTAGATGCGGAGCGAGGGGATATAGATAGAGAATCTGAGTAAGGAGGATGCTAAGTAAGTGACTTAAATAATGCTAGGATAGTTCTCTCGGAGGGCTAGCTGGCGCTATTATACTATAAGAGTTTTAGTATAAGTCTTTAATCAGCTAGATTGGTAGGTTGAGGCATTTAGGAAAGGGGTAGAATTAGAGGACTAGATTTAGAGTAATGAGTAATAATAAAATATATTTCAAATGCAAGTATATTACTTCCTTTCTATAATTCCTACCCACAAATGCATTCTACTAAGGTCACCGCGCCGCCCTTATTAGCCCCGCTAGCGCCCCTGTCCCGACTTCGGCTAGACTTGACGTTAACTATGCCTCCCTTTTTCTAGCCCCCGGCCTTCGCTTAACCCCACACGCCTCTCACCTCGCTTAACTTAGCAAGCCACGCCCTTAATAACATTCCTACCCCTAGCAATTCCCCATCTTACGCCATAAAACGAGAACTCTAAGGTTTAATTAGCTCATCTAACCCTGGTCAGTGGGGCAGCACAGGCCAGTTCACTATAAGACGTGCACCATAAAACGAGGTTCCTATCATGACTACTACGAGGCCTTCAACCACCAAAACGAGAGCTGGAGCAGGCCAGGGCGGAGGATAAGGTTATAGGCGAGTCTTTTGAGTACCTGCCTGCGTGACGGGTGCTGGTATGTCGAGAGTGCGGCTTCTGCTTGCGTCCAGGAAAGGAGGTCTGGATTCGACACCTGAGGCAGCCGCCTCACTGCTTGAAGGGCACGCTGCTACGGGCCCAGGTGGAGCTGTTCGAGAGCCACGAGCTTTACGCTCCAGAGGACCAGCCCAGGCAGCTGCCCTGCCAGGCGATCCCCGGATTGCGGCTCTTTGACAGTGTCCAGTGCTTGACTTGCTCGGCTGGTCCGATGCGGCACTTCCCAGCCATAGAACGGCACATGTCCAAGGCCTACCAGCTGAAGCCAGCCCAGCAAGTCGAAGGCAGCTCATGGTGTAAGTGTAAGCTGCAGACCTTCTTCGCTGAGAAGCAGACATCCGGTATTTCGTAGTAGATGACCCCAGTGGAGCTAGTGGAGCCACGGGAGCCGCAGACGCTAGCACGAAGAGCTTGGATTCGGGAGAGGCAGACTTCTTCAGGCTACTCAATGAAGATGCGGCTGCAGCAGAGGAGGATGCCAAAGCAGAAGCCAACATTGTTTACGGCTTCGACAGTCACAAATCGGCTGTGGTGCCGTAGCTGAGACGGACGGGCATCGAGCAGCACACGCGGGGCCTGAAGAGGGACGAGATGCACGCCTCTTTTGTAGTGCCAAAGAGTGCCGAGAGCGAGCCCGAGCTGTTCTTGATGCTGGAGGTCATGGACGAGATCTTTACGGAGGCGCACAGCTAGTTCTTCGACGGCCCAGACTGAATGCTAACCTGGCCATGGCAGCCAGCATTAAGCCGCTTCCACATTGCCGCTATAGACAAAGCACGAGGGTTCGACCCAAAGAAGGAGCCTACTACGCTTAAGACTAACTTCGGCTACTGGAAGCAGTTCTTGACGTACAGCTACCGGGTGGCCTACCACGGCAGCCGCTTCACCACGACAGACGACGACCAGCGGACCCCTGAAAACTGTCTCTAGCCTACGGATGCCCAAAAAGAGGCGTGGGAAGCGGCCGTCCAAAGCGCTATCGAGCAGGACCGGCCTGCGCTGAGAAATGCCATGTCGGTCCTCTCAATGGCGCTAATCTGCCACAAATTCGGAGGCAACCGGTACAGCTCCCCACTGCTCAGCTTCTGCGCTATGCTCAGCGTCAAGCCATACACTAAGACGTGGAAGGAGCCGGGCAATTACAACAGCTGCTTGTCTGGCGTCATCTGGGCTGCGGAGCTGATAATCTTCCATGATAGCGTTTGCTTAGAGAAGTCGGAGCTCGGGAGTACGCTCGAGAGTATTAAGCAGTATTGCGAGCGGTTCTTGAACCGAGACACCGAGACTCCGATAGGCGAGATCCTCGGCTGGCGCTTGTTGTTTACAGTCTCCAAGGAGGTTGTCGGGCCGCACCAGGCACAATAGGCTGTGGACGAGAAGGTTCTGACCTATGGAGACGTTGATTTGCATATGGACCATGTGCTATAGCTCTTGCTCTCGGGATTCCAGCCGGCCTAGCATTTGCTGTACAACGAGCCGATGTTTGGGCCCCAGGACCTTTCACAGATGCGTGCTTGGGCTTTGAAGGACAACTTGGATGCCGATGCCTTTGGCTGGTGCTTTAGTCAGCACCGGGAGAAAGCCGAGCTCTTGAAGCCGCTAGCGAAGTCCTTGCCAACTGTTATCCAAGTCTCGAAGGCGCTGCAGGACTCTTTCTTGAATACTACCGGAGATGGCACTAAGGTCTGGCGTAAGAAGGCGATTGAGCAGTATGAAGCCGTTGCCGACGAATTCCTGAAAAGGCTCTTGGTTTTGATCCACATGGGCTCTGGCCAGCCCTTTCGTGAGAGCGAGCTGTTTTCTGTCACCTGGCGTAACACCCAGCGGCGGGGAAACGCCTACCTCAAGCACGGGCTAGTGATGCTGCGCACCACGTACCACAAAGTTCAGCAGCAGACAGGCAAGTTCAAGGATAATATCCGGTTCTTGCCTCCACCTATTGGAGACCTCTTACTCGACTACTTGGTGGTTGTCACCCCGCTCCGCCAGTCCGCCACGCATGCCGTTATCTCCCCGCACTTGTAGTGGAAAGACGGCAAGGTCTGGGCTGACATCCTGCGGTTGCGTATTGCCAACTGGCGGCAGATGACGGTTAACATCGTCAAGACTAAGTTTGCCGCTAATATTAGGTGCTTTAAGGTCGACGATGTGGCTGATAACGAGGATACCGAAGAGATTGAGGCTGACATCCGGGTTATGACCAAGCAGCGGAACTATAGCACGAGGACGGTCAACCGTGCATATGCGAACCAGTATAATGCCAATTTTGGCAATGTCTTGGATGGCCTCATCCGCCGAAATTTGCGTGCTTCAACTCTGTGGAAGGACTTATAGGGGCTTGACAAGCTGCTTGGACCTGCTGGAAAGAGGAAGCGGGATGGTGAAGACGTGGGTGGTCCACAAATGCTGGAGAAGATCGCCCTGGGTCTACCAGCCGCGGAAGAAGTGGTCAGCTGCGGCTCTACTAAAGAGTGCAAGAAAGCTATACCGGGATGACACTGCAGTGGAAGTCTGCAGCACAGGAGCGGGCTATGACTACTGTCATGTCATGGACCGAGCAGGTAGTGGCCACCCTAGCCACTGGTGAAGGGAAGAGCCTACTGTTCATGCATCCTCCCTGAAGCTGGGGTGACGATCTTGGTCCTGCCGCTCGTGTCTCTACAAGGGGATCTGCTCCGCCGGGTGCGGGAGTTGGGAATCGACTACTTGGTATGGGCGAGCTGCGGGACGTGCCTTTGGTGTTTGTAACAGTTGAAGTCGCGTGTACAGAACAGTTTCGGACTTACGCCCACAAGTTCGCGGCTACGCAAGACCTCGCCCGCATTGTGTTTGACGAGGCTCACTTGACCATCACGGCGTCCGACTATCGCTAGGCTATGGTCAACCTAGCCTTGATCCGCAACGTCCGTACGCAGTTTGTCTACTTGACAGCTACACTGCCACAGATAATGCAAGCTGTGTTTGAAGAGCAGAACAACTTGGTGAATCCCAATGCGATCCGGGGATCGACGAACCGGCGAAATCTGTTCTATATGGTGCAGCGGGTCACTGGGCCAGGGAGTCTGCTCGAAGAAAGCGTGTGGAAGGCTAGGGTCGCTTGGCGGGCGAGCGGGCTCTTCGACCTTGAGTCCCAGCTCCGGCATTGTGTGGAAGGCGAAGACGTTGCGAGTCTCTTCGGGACAGTCAGACTGTCACTTCTTATCGTGCACAGACTAGATGGAAGAAATACTACTATTAGTAATTTATAAAGGTATATCTACTATCTACTTATTACCTTCTAAAAGGCTGGTCTTATATATACTAAGCCTTTTAAAGGGCTCTAACTGGAGAAATCGTCTAAAATTTAATTTCTTACTAAGTACGGAATATAACTTATAATTATGGTCTTAGGGTAACCCTAACCCTAAGTAATTCGGGTATGCGGGTACTCGCTCGGGCACCTGCTCGGGTACCTATGGGTTCCCTTAGATTTTTACCCCTACCTAAGTTGGTACCTATTGCTGGCATAACGATTACTGATCCTCGATCTTACTACCGAGGTTTCATATATTTGATTAGTATTCTCCGTAAGATTGCCGTACCTTGATAAGCACTACGGAATGAGAACTTTAAGAATAACCTTGGAAAACCTACTCAAATAAGTTTATATAGCGTATAAGTCACTCGAACGCAATGAATTCCTACTAGCTAACCAAGGTAGGGGCATGTATATTTGCCTTTTCCGGAGCCTACATGGAAGTGAATATTAGGTTTATCGATGCTGACTGCATATCTTACTTAGTCTCACCAGCTGGTATGATGCATAGCCGCCAAAAAGATTGAAATGGCACCACTTTAAAACAGTCAACTCCTGCTACAACATACTCGTGATATAACGGTACGACTTTTCTGCTGCTATACTTTCCAATCTTCAATTGAGCCTGATTTCACGAGAAATGTTGACATTCAACGAATTTAGTCCAACGCGAGTTGGAGGCTCGCTAGTTTTGGCTGGAGTTGTGCATGTATGATGCAAACCCCATCCTCGATTTCCGACATTAAATATCCTGTTAACTCGTTATCTCTATATCTAGGTTGTTTCTCTTATTGTGTACCGATTGTATTTTCATCCATTCGCAAAGTACCCAGGCCCATTGCTAGCAAAGTTGACGGACTGGTATTCGGCGTACCATAACTACATGAAAGATGTTCACATTGATATGCTCAGATGTCATGAGAAGTATGGTAAGGCATCGCCTTTTGTATTGCCGCTATGATCTATATTCTGATTTAATTTAGGGGATTTTGTCCGCTATGGCCCTAACAAAATTATTGTCAACAGCGTGGCTGGGTTCCAGGGTAAGTTGAACCTACTACTTCTTTTTCAACTACATTAACGAACGTGATACAACTTTAGACATTTATTCCCATGGGAAGAATGTAACTAAGTCAACGGCATATTTGACCATAGGAGGGAATGCCACGTTGGGTACTCACAGTATCTTGAGTACCTCGGACAAGAACGAGCATAAGAGAAAGAGAAAGGCAATCGCCCCAGGGTTTACAGATGCTGCAGTGCGAATCTACGAACCAGTCATTCAATCACAGATTAATATGCTCTGCGAAAGACTTCTCGATCACGATAAGAGCAACAGCTCAACGCGAGAAGATGCGCAGAAATGGTCGTCCCCCAAAGATATGGCAATTTGGTGTCAGTATCTGATCCAGCGATAATGCAAGTTAAAGAGGGTGGTCACTGATCGCTGCAACAGCAAATTACTTCTCCTTCGACGTCATGACTAATGTTATATTCAGCCTCCAAATGGACTTAATGAACAACCCGGAATTCCGTTCTATAGTTGACACCATCGACACACTGATGAACCGCGTCGGCGTCCTGTCCCAGATCCCGCACATGATAACCTGGGGCTTAGGTGGGCTTATCCTCCCACAGGGCAAGAAAGCGCTAGATACATTCCTGGCGCAGGTGGCAACTATTGCAATGAATCGAGCGCAAAGCTCCCCCAGTGAGGGCTTCCGCGATGCCTTTCAGAATGTGCTGGATGCAAAGGACCCTGATACGGTCAAGCATCTGGAAATGAGGGAGTTGGCTGTTGAGACAGGTGTTCTGGTGGTAGCTGGTTCCGACACTGTTTCGTCAGCCCTTGCAGCAATACTCTTCTACATATCTAGAAACCCTAGTAGCTACGCCAACCTCACCAATGAAATCCGTACGACATTCCCCGATTCTAGGGACATCCATTCTGGCCCCGAGCTCCGATCCTGCACGTACCTCTATGCTTGTGTCGACGAAGGGGTCCGCCTCAGCTCGCCAGTCGTTGCCGCCCCATGGCGCGTCGTTGAAAAGGGCGACGCCGACATCGACGGCGAGCACGTTCCGGAAGGTTATGTTGTCGGCACAAGTATTTATGCCCTTCACCACAATCCGGTCCCTTTTCCCCACCCGTTCCGCTTCTCACCAGAGCGCTGGCTGCCGAGTCAAAGTAACTCTCAAGAGGCTATTGAAGCCGCCAGGAAAGCTTTTGCACCGTTCTTGATAGGGGCGAGGATGTGCGCAGCTAGGAATATGGCAATGGTGGAGCTGCTGTTGACCGTGGCAAGGATTGTCTGGAGTATGGATTTCAAGGTTGCAGAGGGAAAAGAAGGGCTGATTGGGCAGGGAGGACTGCAACTGGGAAGCGGGAGGGAGAGGGATGATGAATTCCAGCTTTATTCTCATTTTGTGACTGTGGCAAAGAAGGGGCCGGTATTGCAGTTTAGAAAACGTCAGTAGCTGATGAACAGTCGAGTGCCTGCGAGACCTGCTCGGAAGCACTCACAAATGACGGTTTTACCAAATTGGTCATTATTATTTTGAAGGGTTGTCTTTATTTTTTGCCCAGCTAGATTCTACTACGTAGTTAGAAATTTAAGCCTACTCTGATTTTCACTTAGAGTTACTTTGAATTATTATAAAACTATTATTAGAACTCTATTAAAACCTAGGAAAAGAGTATAAGTTCCTATTATTAGAATATTGAATACCTAAGTAGTATTATACTATATTATAGTTAAAAAAATTAATTTTAATAATAGAATTAAAACTAGAAGATAATATATAATATTGGGTAGCCTTGGTTGGTCACGTGACTTCCCGGGAGGGTAGCACTAGCTCTAGCACGGAGTATAGCACTGGTTCTTGTAATAGTATTAGTAAATTTCTTAAAATATAGGCAATTTACTTTTAGGAAACTCGAAGTTACTAGATCGAAAAGGTTTTTGCTAAGATTCGGCTAAACTTCCGCTTATAGTTTTGTAGCACAAACCCTACCAACTACTCCTAATATAACTGCAGATTATTTCTTTCTAGTCGTAAAGTCCTTCCAAGAAGTATACTTTTGACCGCGACCTTCGTAGACTTAGTGCAACCAACTATAGACCAACAATTAGATTGTAGAGTCGAGAATATTAATAACTTCAATTGAGCATTTATGTAATCATTTCTTCGGATTAATACAAACTCACCCCCACTAATGAAACAGATACGGCTGCGGGACCGGGGAGAATACGCATGGAACATACGGACAGCTTAAAACTTAATACGAAGACACGTGCAACATGACATTCATCTTGGCAGTTTTTGGGGCCAGGAGATCCGCTCGCGAATTCGGCCAAAAATGGACGATTTTGCGCTGGTGGCCGACTGGCTTGTCGGTGTCGTCGATTTTAAGCATCTTTGCTGTGGGACCACCCCTGCGTCTACGCTGCAAGTGTCGGACATCCAAGGCGAGGTGACCTTGACTGGAAATGTTATTTTGCCTGTTAGAAGCCTGCCTCTCTCGGACCTGACGGGACAGTCTTTTGCATCTGGTGGAATTCCTCCAACCACTGATGCACGAGTGACGGGGAGCGCTATGATTCGACCTCCCAGTCGTCTCTTGTACTCCGCTCAATGCCGAATTATCTTTTGGCCAAGTCTGTTTTGACATAAACTGCAAACAGATGGTGGAAGATTTAGTTATATAAGGCATGCCATTTAAATGTTAATATCTCAATTGTACGGGCAAGCATTCTGCCTCTCATCAGAACCTTCAACTCTAGCAACAGGCTATGACTTTCTTCTCGCCCTTGGCCGCGTTGGTTGTGTTTGGGTGGATTGTATCAAGCGTCGCACCGTCAGAAGTCAGCACACCATATACATTCAGCTTCTTGTCTCCAAAAAATGTGTTAAGAACAGAAGTCGTCCTCGACGCTGGCAAGCTGTTCTACACGGTTTCCCATGGCCCCAATCAGCTTCTCAACCCATCTAAGCTTGGTCTAGTTCGGAGCGACGGCGATCTCTCACAGAACCTGAGCACATGCTCATGCTCTCTTGGTAAAGAAAGGAAAGATTCATATGAGATGCTTCAAGGAAAACAGAGATTCATCAAAGCGACATATTCACAAGCTACTTGCCAAGTCAAAACAGTCAGCGGCCTTACGTTCTCGGTCGAGTTTGCAGCTTCAGATGTATCTGTCGCTTTCAGATATTTCTTTCCAGAAGATGAATTTCTTGGTAGCAGAATCATAAACTATGAGAATACCACATTTGCTATCGCCAAATCTGTCAACGATTATCAATTGTTGCAGCCATATGATTCTCCAGTTCCGAAATATCAAACGTTCTATCAACCTCGTGGAGATCGTCAACAGGCGCCCATTGGAACGGCAAACTCTTCAGCGGGCTATGGACTCCCTGGGCTGTTCAAAACTTCCTTTAACAGCTCTGACTACTACATTCTTCTAAAGGAGGCTGGGTTCGACGGGCGCTATCCAGCTAGCCATATTGCCAATTCTTCAGCTGATGGCATCTTCAGTCTGTCATTCCCTGACCCAGCAGACGGAAATGGTATGATGGGCCCATCAGAACCGACATCCATTCTCCCGTGGCATACTCCGTGGCGCATCGTCACTATTGGGACGACACCAGCGGCAATCGTAGAAGACACTTCTGTAACGGATCTCTCGATGCCGTCAAAGATCGGAGACAGAAGTTGGATTACTCCTGGAGTTGCATCATGGAGTTGGTGGTCAAATAATCCCAATGCGCGCAATTACACAGCTACCAAAGACTATGTTGGCTTCGCCGCTAATCAGTCCTGGGCATACTCTCTCCTTGATGCACGGTGGGATCTTCAGACTAACACTTCTGGTCAAATCATCCCATTTCAGACCCTCGTCGACTATGGAGACATCAAGGACGTAAAGCTCTGGCTGTGGATCGGGTCAGCAGGTGTAAATAGTCTGTCCACAAACTCTTCCTCACTTTGTCGGACGTATATGTATATACTAACCAATTGCATAGATAATGGCACCGCCCTGGCCAAGTCGCCTAAAGACCTCCTCTGGCAGTCTGGCATCCGCCGCCAGACCATGGCACGCATGCAAGAAGCCGGCATCGCTGGCATTAAAATCGATGGCATCCAAAGTGACAAAGCCCAGATGCTTTCATATCTCCTCGATATCTTGTCCGATGCAGCTGAACACCATCTCCTTGTGGTATTCCACAACTGCCCCACGCCAAAAGGCTGGGAACGTACTTGGCCGAACCTGCTTAGTACAGAAGCTCTTGTAGCCTCGGAATTCTACACCGACAATGCGCTCGCGAACGGGGACCAGATGCCTGAGAACAATGTCAATCAAGCATTCGTCCGCCTTACCATAGGCGCAGCGGATTATTCTCCCGGAACATTCTCTAGGGGCTTATATCCCGCAGATAGAATATGGACGACGTATGCGCACGAAATGGCGCTGAATGTTGTGATCGACTCAGGGTTGCATATCCTCCCCGATACGCCAGCTGCATACTTAGACACGATTCCTCGCACCTTGACTACTTTGTTAGGCGAGATCCCCTTCGTCTGGGACAAAACGACTTATCTTGAGGGCGTTCCTGGTAAGTACTTTGCTGTCGCCAAGCAGGCGGGAAATGAACTTTATATTGGCGTGATTAATGGCGAGACCACTTTTATCGATCGAAAAACCAATAGTTCCAATCCTTCTTACAAGCAGCCGGTAGGTGTATCTCGTGATCTTAGTCTCGATCTGTCGGGATTGAGCTGGTGGGATGGTGTTCTGACATCCGTCTCTGATGTTAGCGGGACCTATACTGCGAATGTCACCGAGGTTGTCTTTAATGATAGTAAGAAGATAGATGTCCATCTTGAGCCGTTTGGAGGATTCTTTGCAAAGATAGTGAGACTTGAGAAATAAGTTTCAATTTAGCGTTTTAGTAGTATTAGAAGATAAAACTATATATAGTATAATTCTAACAAGAGAAATATAAAATATTAGAAGATAGTTCTAAAAATAAAATGTAATAGTAATTCTAATAGAGATAATAATAATAATATAATTTAAAATAATAATTTTCTTATATAATATTATTAAAAATTAATATTTAAATACTAATATCTAAGACTTTTATTTTAGTCTTTATTTAAATTTTATATAAATAGAATTTTATTATTATTTAGTATTTAAAATTAAATTAATAAAGTAATAATAATTAAAATATAATATAAGTACTCTATAAGACTAAGAAAACTAAAAACCTTTTTAATTTTAAATTACTATCTATAGGAAAGGTAAAACTAATTATAATATCATTATAATGTATTTAGCGCTGTTGTTGCCTTTAGCCTTGAAATTCAATTACAACATAGACGATATTAATCTATGTACTAGAACGGGATCCCTAATAAACTAACTTGGCTCCTTCTTCTCTCTGCTTTCTCCGCACATGACATGACATACCACAGGTTAGGCTTCGCGTGACTAGTGACTTTTATCGCCCAACTGCACCGTACCAGCACAGCCCTAACACGGCGCCTATCGCAATGGCAACGGCTGGGGGAACATTGAACCAAGCACTCTCCGCGTACGTGACTGCAGCAACAACGACCCACCATGGCTCCGCTGCCAAACTCCGCCCACGACTGTCGTCAGGTACGAGATAGCCAATCTCCCATAGTCTGTAAACCGCCGTGAATACCAACCCCACTGCTGTCGCATTCACTCCTCGTAGCAGGTCTACTACCCACTTCTTCGTCCGTAGCACCCGCCAGAAGCTCTGCACAGCAACCGCTAGTGTGATTCCAGGGAGGAAAATACCGAGGAAGCCTAGGAATGCGCCAAAGACAGTTGGGAACTGGGAACGTTGCAATGTAAGTGCGCTCAGGTAGACAGCAAAGTTGAAGTTGGGACCAGGGAAGGCTTGGATGATGGCGAGGCCCAGGAGAAAGTCGCGGCTAGAGACCCAACCGGGATCGACAACATATGAACGGAGGAGGGGAATAACCACTGGACCGCCGCCGAAGATGATTGTACCAGCTAGGTACATGTTGGCGACGAGATCGAGAACGAGCGGGGGGGCATTGATAGTGCCTCGAGCTACAAGAATGACAGTAAAGGAGGCTGTGAATCCAGGTTAGCAAGTTCAACAATGTGAAGAGCGGATGGGATATGGATACCAAAAAATATAATTGTAATCGCGATTCCAACCTTGATGCGGATTATATGGTCTGAGGTATCATCTGTCGCAGCTTGCTCTGTCTGTAACCGCGAGTTGTCCGCAGAAGGCTGCTGCAAAGCCGATACTGAATTGCTTGACTTGATCGAGCTCGCAGCAGCATTCCTTCTATGCATACTATTTTGGCTCTCTATTCTGTCATCAAGTTGTACACTATCAGTGGCACCAGCCTCCTCTGCCGTGCTTTCTGGGTCCTTCTTTTTTCGTTTCAGAATCGCCCTCACCTTGCCAATCCTTTGGCTCATCCAGCCATCCCAGATGACGCTGGTGAGGCCACCGATGAGCATGAGCATCGGGAAGAACCACAATGCATTGTAACACAGACCCGCGCACGCTCCAAGAAGTACCAGGATACGAGTAAGCTTGTCTCTGATTGCTTTCTCGGCAAGCTGCACGGCGGCTAGTGCGATGATGCCGACGGTCGAGGCGTTCAGTCCAGAAAGAAGGGCATAGACCGGCAAGGGAAGAATCTCATTGATACGCTGGACACCAAGAGAAAGAGCATACATGCCGATTGCCCCAGGAAGACTGTAGAAATACACGTGAGCTTCCTCATTGGCATGGATAGTGCAAGTGCTAGGGAGGAAATTTGCAGAACGTACCTCCAGATCAAGAAAACAAATAGGGCTGGAATGAACCCTGCGTGTAGCAATGTAAGGCAGAAGATCATTTTCGTGCTCCCAGGTCCAGGGAGACCTTGGCATATTGCAAACAGCTCCTGATACTGATGTTCAGTCGTCAGCCTAGGCTCTCACTCAAAAATGATCTCTGTCGCGCTCCGTCCCAACTACAGAGAATTTGCGCGTAGAGATGCATCACTGCTTGGTAGAACCCCAGCACAATGAAAATGTATATAACGCACAGTCTCCTCATCTACCCACTTCTGCTTTCCACCTTTACCATCCACAAATCTTTGATGTAAGATCTGGAAATGCACTGGCGGGCCGCCAAACGCCGTAAAGCCGAGATCCCATGTGCGAAGGAAGACGTCAGCTAGTCGATTGGGAAGAGAATTGTGGTTTCCCTAACTAGTATAATAGGGTTAACCCAGGGCTGGGTTCAAGTTTTTTCCTATATAACTCCGATAACGATAACGACGATATAGGGCTGGGTTTAGGTTAATTTTTAAGAACTTAAACCCAGCCTATTTTTATATAGAAAAGTATAAGTAAAGTACTAGAATACCTAAATTAGACCCAGTGAATCCATCCCCGTTAGTAGAATCATTATATTCGAAGCTATTATTAAGGTAGAATAACCCTAACTTAGGGTTAGGGTTATAGAGACCGAGGTCTAAATAAGGTTTATAGTTAAAATATACTCAATATATCAAGGAGTTCTAGGATAAAGGGAAGTAGAGATTAGGAAGTAGATAATTTATTAGTATTTATTATATTATAATTATAGAATTTATTATTTATTTACTTGATTTCTAGGTTATAATATACTAGAAGTACTAGTTTATTATATTACCTAGCTAGATTAAATTCTATTTTAGTATAAAATATCTATATAGTTTTATTAAAGAGATATATCAGAGAATCCAAGAAGCTATTTATAGAATCAATGGATTAATTTAGAATAAGAAAGAGTTAAGTTAATATAAGTTCCTATTCCTATTAGATATATCCTAGCTAATTATAGTATTAGTAGCTACTAAAGTCAATGGATTCCGTTATATATTTTATATAGAAGGGAGATTTAAGTACTTATATATTAATATAACTATATAGAAGAGAAATAAATATTTATTAAATATATATAATTAGAAGAGTAGTAATAAGGGGGGATATACTAAGAAGAATAACTAATAGAAAGTACCTAAAGTACTATAGTAAAGTAGAGTCTAATACTAGTGATTTTTCAAGTAGGGCTATAAGTTAGGATTTTTTAAGGTTACTAGAGACTATTATAGTAGTATAAGTATACCTAAACCTAGGAGTATATAGGATAGAGTTAAAGAAGGTATAAGTAAAGGATTTAAGAAGGTAGAAGAGATTAAGTAAAAGAAGATTAAAGCTATAGATAAATCTTAAGAGCTTAATCTATAGTTATAGTATTTAAGAGGGTCTAGGTATTTAGGAGGAAGAGATATAAAGAAAATATAAGTATTAGTTTAGTCTATTAATAATAAGGATAACTTTATATTAAAAGTTATTTATTATTTATTTATATAGATAATCTAAATAGCCTAGAAGGCTACTAAAACCAAGGTTATAAGGTATTTTATATTAGTAGAGATTAATTAAAAGAAGAGTAACTAAAAAGTTAATAAGTTATTTAATAGTTGGATAAATAAGATTATATTCTAGAGTTATATATAGTAGTAAAAATAGATATTAAGTTATATCTACTAGGCTAAGGGAATATATAAGAACTAGAAGCTTATATTTAAGATAACTAAAAAGTAGTAGAGAATATTTAATTAATTAAAGGTAGTAGTAGAGGAAGTAATTAGCTAAGGAGAAGGAGATAAGCTAATATAGAAGGAAGCCTAAAAGGAAGTTGAAAGCTAAGTATTATAGTTTTATATTATATTATTAGACTATAAATTAGGTAATAACTAGTACTAGAGTAGTATTATTAGTAGGTTAGTAGTTTTAGTATTATAACCTAGAGGTAGATAGACTAATATAGAAGATTATATATTTATTTTATCTAGTATTATTAAGTTAGCTAGGTTAATAGTAATTTTCTAGATATACTAGACCCAATAAGCTAGTATTACCTATCTCTTATTACTTAACTAACCTAAGGCTAGATTGATTTAATTTTAGTAGTAGTAGAATAAGGTAGTTATAAGATATAGAGGCTAGGTTAGTTTATTTTTAAAGCTAGGTTAGTTTATAAAAATAAGTAGGAAGGAGGTTATATAAGAAGTTATAAATATCAAGAAATAATAAACTATATATAGTGATTCTAACCCTATTCTTAGAATYATRAAATTCAAARTTAGAGGTATATTATAATTATTTATACTTATTCTTATAGTTTTAGTATTCATTACTCTTAAGCTTAGATAATCTAAGTAGACTTATATATATAGGGGTTCGTGTTATACAGGAAGAAGAGAAGATATATAGAGGATAGAACCTATATTAATATTATATTTAGAGTAAATAATTATTTAAGTAATAAAAGTAACTAAGTTATAAACTAGTTAAGCTATAAATAATCAAGTTATAAACTACTAAGCTATAAATAATTAAGTTATAAATAACTAAGCTATAGATAACTAAGCTATAAATAACTAAGTAACTAATAACTAAGCTATAAACTAACTATAGACTAGTTTAACTACTTACTAATGTTTAGAGTTATAGTCTATAAGAAGTACTAATATACTATATTACCTAGTGAGATCAAGGTCTACTTTAGTATAAATAGTCTATATAGATTTAGAAAGGAGGAGTAATAAAGGATTATAGACTAGATTAAGTATATTATAGGATTAATTCCTAATTGAGATATTCTAGCCTAGAATCCCTTCCTATTCCTAGTAGATATATCAGAGTCTATTTAAGTATTATTACTACTATAGATAAATAGACTATAGTATATATTCTATAGTATTAATAATTAATTACTATACTAGTATATCTATAAAGATATATAGAAAATATAAAGATATTATAAGATAGAATATAACTAGAAGAATCTAAATAAGAAAGGATAGCTAAAGAAGAATACTAGCTAGGTTATAGTATCTATACTATAGTGGAGTAGGGTATAATACTAGTAGTTTTTTATCCAAGGTCCAAAGTCAAGGTATTTCAAGATTAGTAGGAGAGTTGAGAACTAGAGTAGTCTCTAGAGTAACCCCTAGCTCGAGAGTATATAGGATAGGATAGAGAGAGTAATTGATGAGGGCTGGAACTAAGTCTAGGTAGTCCAATATCGGAAGATCAAGGCTATTAATAAGTCTCTTAAGCTAAATCTATAGCTATGATTTATAGAATAGGCCTAGTACCTAGTCTAGTTTAACTCTATAGAATTATATTAGTTAGTTAGGCTAATTAACTAGGATAATAAAGCTAAGCTATATATTATCTATAAGGTATTCAATAAGATAATTTAAGATAGATAGAGTATTACTATTAAAGGTATTATTAGAAAGGTAGTACTAGTTAAGACTAACTAGAAGGAGTAAGGGAAGAAACCCAAGAGGTTATTCAATTATAAGATAAAGCTAGATACTTTTCGGAAGTATACTACTATTTAGAAGTAGCTCCTTAGTTATATTGTCCGCTATAAGGACCTAGAAGAGGATAAGTAACCTTATTTCAAGCTAACTATATAGTAACGGGTCTATCTTGATATATTAATAGAAGCTATAGATTAATTAACTAATTACTAAAAGGAAGAATAATACTATAAGGATAAAATATATTAGTACTTCCGGGATAAAATCTAGAAAGTACTATTATAGCTCTATATTACCTTACTTAATTATAACCTCATTGATAATAAATACTAGAGTATAGTTATTAGTGGTCTAGCTATTCTAGGTATCCGAGAAGACAAGGGCTAGGAGATACCCAAGGATTATACTCCTAAACTCTCTACTATTATTAAGCTTACTTAGTTAATAGTTATCCAAAAGGTATATTAGACCTAGTAAGCTAGTATTACTTAGAAGCTAACCTAGTAATAGAGCTAAGAAGAGGCCGAGGAGTAGAGCCCGAGCTATATTAAGCTTATACAAGGGATATCTTATTAATTTATAATATTAATAGATAAGTATAGGAAGTTAACTCTAATAGATTAGATATTTAAGGCCTAAATCTATAGTCTCTATATCTAATATAATACTACTACCGAAGGGACTATATAATAAAAAGGGGATACTCTCTTATATCAGGGAGTCTAATTCTATATAGAATAGGTCTAGAAGATAGTATATAGACTAGTAAGCTAGGTCTAGGGCTGGTTGATTACTAAGTTACTAATACTATAGATAGATTTATACTATTAGATCCAGGGTATACCCCTATCTGAAATCTACTAGGACAAGATCTAGGATAACCCTACTAAGTAGAGTATTAGATAGTTATTCCTTAAAGATCTCTAGAACTAATTCTCAATTAATAGTATAGAAGGTTCTAAATAGCTAGTAAAGAGGGTTATAAGTAAGCTAGCCTTGTAGAGGGATATACTATAGCCCGAAAGACCTAGTCAACTAATCCAATAGTATTAGAAGGTTGTCCAGGAGTATAGGTATGAATTCAAGGTATTCCAAGAGGAGTTACTACTTCTTATATATATTACTAGTAACTAGGCTACTTATATAACTAAGATTATTAGGATCTAATACTAGAATACTAGGAATAGTAAGGTTCAGAATATCTTTATTAAGGATAGCTTAGTTTATTTTATAACATCGTATTATAAAGGGTATAAGTTGAGTAAGTAGATCAAGGTTATTTAGTACTTCTTACCCGAAGAGGTTAGAGAACTACTTATATATTTCCTCTAGCTTATACTACTATTCTATAAAAGTATATAGATTATAAATAGTAATACTATAGAGTTAAGTATATTTATATAGGGACCTAGACTAACTAAAGAAGTAGAGGATAATACTAGAATAATAATATCTTACTCTATCTATAAGAGTAGTTTAGATAATAAGAGCCCTCCTTCTAAATAACCCCCAAAGATATAGGTATCTAATTAGCTCCAGAAGATCTTCTAATATAAGTCTATTGAATAGATAGGTATTAGGTTGAATATTAGCCTATAGAGATAAGCTATAATTACTATTAATTAGAAGTATCTATAGGATATCTTTCAGGATAAGGATAGGCCCGAGATACTTAATAATAACTACTTTAACAAGGATAATCCCGAAGGAGATAGTCTATAGGATCTATAAGCTAGCTATAGTACCTATACTACTAGTATAGTTTATACTTACTTAATATCTAAAGGCCGATTCAAGACTCTAAGCTAGTAAGAGTAGTTTCGGAAGATTAACTAGGAGTAGTACTAGTTTCTTAGCTTCTATATTAAGTAGAACTAAGTTAGTAGCCTCTTTGGACGAAAGCAGAAGTAAAGCTTGTAAGAGAGAGTCGATAAAGAGGTCTAGGTATAATAGTAGAAGAAGCTATAGATAGTAAATATCTACTATAGGTTAGGGCTTATCCTTAGTCCCTATAGTCTATTTCGTAGTAAATAAGAGATAGCTCTAAAGGCTATTATACAGGGAGAGAGTCCTATAGTTACTATTATAGATACAGGGTATAAGAAGAGCCTCTTATTTATATTACTAGCTATTCTTGTACCCAAGGGAACTAGTATTATTATTATCTTATTAACCTCCCTATAAGGAAACCTCTAGGAATAATATAAGTAAGCTAAGATCTATAGTATTAAGTAGAGAAGCTAGGATCTATATAAGACTAGTTCTCTAGTCTTTATTATACCTAAGTCAACTATAACTAAGACCTTTACTAACTATATTAGTTAGCTATACTATATATATTAGCTTAACTATATCGTTGTTGATGAATACTAGATAATCTTAGATAGTACCCCCTAGTTCTAGCTAAAGCTATAATAACTAGGTAAGCTAGCTCTTAAGGGAGTCTAGATAGTATATCTAACTATAACTCTACTACTACGGGATAAGAAGGAATTTTATAATTTAACCTATATCCTATAAGGGTTCTAGTCTATCTATAGCTAGACTATATAGCCTAATATCTAGTATTAGGTATAGAAGGTTAAGATTAGTACTCCTCTATATATTAGCTCTGGAAATAATACTTAAGAGTAAGGTCTTGGTCCTTGGCTTGAAGCTATAATCAAGGAAGTTATTATAACTAAAGCCCTTGAATATCCTATACCTATAAAGATTATAATCTATTATAGTAGTAAAAAAGGAGCTAATAAGCTTACTTATAAGTTAGACTATAATACTTATTATTATAATATTAATAGCTAAGATAGGAAAGTATAGTAACTTAAGAGGTAGATAAATAGTATATCCCTCTACCTAGAGAGTATTAGTAGTTGGGTTATTATAGCTATAAATACTCTCGGACTTAGGATTAATATCCCTAATATCTAGGTTATTATTTATATTAGTACTATCTAGTGACTAAAAGACTATACCTAAGAGAGTAGCTAGGCTAGGTAAGATAGCTAGAGTAGTAAAGCTATTATTATCCTCCCTATTAAATATAGGATCCTAATTAGACTTACCCTACGGAGTATAGAGAGTAGACCTAATATCCAGGAGTTTATTAGTAGTACTAGGTACTAGTGAGTTATCTTAGACTAGGTTATAGATAGCTTTAATCACTAGAGATATAAGGTAGATAAGGAGTACTATAATATATACCAGGACTATATAGATCAAGCTCTAAGAGACTAAGAGGAAGAGGTAGAGGATACTATAGTAGATAAAATCTTCTAGTTCTAATATAACTAGTAAGAGTATCAATAGATA
This sequence comes from Pezicula radicicola, assembly GCA_003008705.1. Lineage (NCBI taxonomy): Eukaryota > Fungi > Ascomycota > Leotiomycetes > Helotiales > Dermateaceae > Pezicula > Pezicula radicicola. Next base: position 181 of record PDUO01000069.1, on the reverse strand, counting down.
TAGTATTAGAATCTCTAGTACTAGTGTCACGAAGTTACTAAGCTCTAGAAGTTAAGAGAGTACCTTTATAAATAGAGTTAGATATATACCTTATACTATCTCCGGGAGGAGTAAGTATAGGACTATCCTATTAATAAGTATCTATATACCAAGACTTATATAATTATTAAGTAGGCTTATT
>PDUO01000068.1:59435-225319 GCA_003008705.1 Pezicula radicicola | reverse complement strand
TTTATATTTTTAGTTTAAATAATAATTAATTATAATAGATTTTTAATAGAGATTTAATTTAGTTTAGAAATATTATAAAGATTTAATAAAAGTTTAAATTATTTTATAATATATCTAAAATTATAGTATAAGTAGAATATTAACTCTTAAATAGGATATTTAATAGATTAATTTAAACTATTACTCTAATTACTATTAATACTCTATTTATACTTCTAGTATTAATATCTCTCTAGTATTTTTATAGAGTATTTTATAAGTTCTATAACTTAATTTTAGATTAATTTAAATTACTATTATTTATAGATAGTAGTATTTATTCTTATTCTAGTATTATTTCTAGTATTAGTAGTTAAGGTTTAACTACTTATTATTCTATTCTAGTAGGTAATTTCTTAAACTCTAATTAATTAGAACTAGTTTTATTTTAAGATATATAAGATAGTATAATAGTTATAAAGTTAAGAATATTATTATCTTTCTATTCTTCTTCTATTATAATATTTTCTAATAGACTTATTATCTTAATTATAAGTTTATTTATATAGTTAATATTAAAGTCTTTAAGAGAATAAAATAATTCCTTATTAAAGAAGATATTATAACTTTAAATTATCTTATTTAAATTAGATACCTATATATAGAATATAGTAATACTAGTAAACTCTATAAGATAGTTAATATATATATAAAGTAATAATTTATATAATCCTAGAAGATAGTATTTATCTTTCTCTAGAATATATATATAATAACTAAAGGTTTAAATATAAACTAGAGATAGTTTTATATCTTTTAAAGCTTTATATAGTATTAGCTATCCTAGAGCTTTAATTAAAGTTTAATTTACTAGATATCCTATTATATAATAAACTTTTAATTATAGGTTATAAGGTAAATTTACTTAGATTCTTATATAGTAGGCTTTTATAATAAGTATATATCTTACTTTCTCTAAACCTTTATTTTATACTTAAGTATTTAATATACTTAGCTTATAAATAATATCTCTTTCTTTATAGAATTCTTTAATCTCTAGATTATATAATAATTTACTATTATATTAAATAAATTTTATATACTTTCTCTATTAATTTTTAATAAGATAAATAATATTAATTAATATTTAAATTAATTTATTTTTATATAATATAGAGTATACTAGATTAAGTTTAATTTTAATATATTAAATATAAAGAATTTATTTATTATTATTATAACTATAAGTATATAATAGATTAATAAGATTAGTTATAGTTTAAAACTAAAGTTTTATAAAATCTTCTTCTATATATAATAAATAAAAAACTAGTTTATAAACTTTAACTTATCTATATATAGAATATTTAATAGTTTAAAGATATAGTTTTAATTTATTAATATTAATATTAATAACTATATTTTATAGTATATTTATAGTTTATAAGTTAGGATATTTAAGTTAACTATACTAGAGCTTAGTTATAACTTTAAAGAATACTTTTATATTATATTTTATTATAAATATACCTTTAGGTAATATTTTAATATTTTATTTAATATATTAAAAGTTATCTAAAGTACTAATATTATATAAAGTTCTATTTTTTATATATAGATAATTATATTTAATATTCTAGTAAACTCTCTTATATTTTAATAATTAAAGTAATATAATATTAGTTATAAATCTAGGAATATATAAGGTATTCTAGAGTTTTAGAATAATCTTACCTTAGAGAAAGTTAATAACTAATATTATTATTCTATAGACTTTAATTTAATAGATCTCTTTTCTAGTTATAATAGTCTTATATAGATATATAAACTAGATTATTTTAAACTATAAGAGATTATTATATATATAGGAATTAGATTTAGAATTAAGAATAATAAAGTAAACTAGTTTATATTTTAAATCCTAGATATTTAGAGAGAATATACTAGAGACTAGTATAAAGGTTCTTAGTTTTAGAAGAGTATCTATTATTAATATTAATATTATTTCTAACTAGTTATTAAATTAAACTTTAATAGAAATAGATTTACTTTTAATAAGGAATTCCTTCTTATATTAAATAGTACTATTAATTAATACTTTTATCTTTAGATTTCTATTTAGTTTTTTCTAAATTAAATTAATAACTTCCTTCTTTATATACTATTCTTTTAACTAGTTTTCTTTAACTAGATAATAGTAATTATTATACTAATAGAGATTATTATATATATATAAGAATTTAGATTTATATTTAATAGTTTAATCTAAATAGTCTTAGAATATAATAAATATACTATAGATTACTTTATAAACTTATAGTAAGGATTTCTAATAGGTTTAAAATTAATTAATAAGGTTATATAATATTAGAAGATCTTTATCTTTATCTTCTTTTAAAACTAATTTTAGTTTAAGAGTTAACTTATATCTAGAATTAATATTTTAGATTATATATATAAAATTAAATAGAATAAAATTATTAATAGTTTTTATAATATTAAGATCTTTAGTATTAGTATATATAGTTTTCTATTATTATAATTATTCTTTAATACTTTACTTTTTCTTAAATAACTTAAGTTTATAAAGCTTTCTAGCTAGTTCTATTCTTTAGATATAATCTAATAGTATAAAATATAATTTTAATATAGTTAATACTTCTTATATTATTATAGAATTATATATAAGTAAGAGGTACTAAAGGGTTATAAAGTTATATATATACTTTTATATAGATACTAGTATATCTAGTTATTTATTAATTAGTTAAATAGAATATTTCTATATATCTTATTTAATTCTAAATATTTTATATTATTATTTTATAGTTTTAATTTTTATAAGAGTTATTATTAGTATTTAAATAAATATTAATTAAACTAGAAGGGTTAAAAGTAATAACTAAATAAGTAATACTAGATTAATATATAATTATACTAGGTTTCTATTACTCTAAACTAATTTATATACCTCTAGTAATTAATTCTACTAGTTTAAGAAGTTACTAAGAATAAATATAAATTTAGTAGTTATTTTAATAATTTTTTACTAAGGTTAAATAAATTAAATAAGTTTATTTAACTTATATAGAACTAAGTAGTTTTTAAACTATTATTAGTTTAAATTAAATAATTTAAATAAATTAATTTAATATACTAATAATAATAGAGAGTTTATAACTATTATTAAATAATAGAATATATTAATAAATATATAAATTAAAAATTAAGAGATAGTTACTTAATTCTATATAGATAGTAAAATAAGAGTATATATATATAAATAAAAGTAAATAATTACTAATACTAAAATAACTTATATAGTATTAGAGAAATAGTCTTTTTATATATAAAATACTTAGAAATTAATTATCTAATTAATACTATTAGCTTATCTATAGTATAAACTAAATATAAACTATATTTATAGTTTCTAAATAAGTAATAATACTATTATATTTAGTAATAAATTAACTACTATAATTTTCTCATTGTATATTAGTTTCCTAGGGTAGAAATAGCTAAAGAATAGTAATATACTAATAAAAACATTATAGTTTTATAAAGGAGAGACTTAAGATACCTAAACTATGGATTCGTCTCGCGACAGGGTACGTCTCTTAACGTAGGGACGGACGTTAATACATAAAGAATCTAACCGAAAATTAGCCGACAGGCAGCCTAATCAAGTGGCGGGCAGTACTTATAGCGCAATATACTTGAATACTTCGCTTAGGTACTGGCTGCAAGGCTCATGCATATGAATCTTAAGGTTTTAGAGAGATCCGAGACGCTCAAGCTTAGGCTGTATACTGTACACCTTTTCGAAGGAACCAACAATCTCCTTGGCTATCTTTCTGTCGCTAAGGATAAACTTTTTATCAGCTTTTGAACTTAATAGGAAGCTAACTCAGACAGTAACCAGAGAGCTTACACTTCTAGATACTAACTACGGAAGGGTCCACGGCCACTATAGTAGTGTACTCGGTAGCTTTCTTATATAATATCTATTATATAAGTCAGTCCTACAAGCTATACATATATATAGTTATTGTCTCTCCTATAGATTAGGAGACAATAATCCTGTAATTAAACCGATCAGATCATTAAAAGCTATAATGTCCCCTCCCACAGCCCTGTGCCTTCGCCCTAATACCGGAAGGTAGTAGTTTCTAGGTCCTAAATCTAGAAGGGACTAAAAATCAGATCTATAAAGCTTCTAATAAGAATATAAACTGTGACAACACATTGTATGGTCGAAGTAAGTTTAGGCTTGATCGGATCGTATTCGACAGGCTGAGGAAGGGATGAAGGTGCAGGTATCATGACAGGGGCTGCTATTAAGGATTGGCTGAGCATTATATGGCTCTGAAAATGACATCCGCCGTTACTGAGCTATGCTTGAACGAATGTGTCCTTCAAAGGCATACAAATACACCCGCCAATCAACTAAAGACTCTGCGCACACGCGGGCAGCATGCTAGCTTGGAAATAGACAATTCGTTCCCCTCGACGGAGATCATTGATCCTGAGAGCGTGGTACAAATGGAGGAAATAGACTAGATACTTATAGATCTAGAACAACGACGAGAGTTACTAGCTACCTTTAGAACTCCTGGCTCGCAAATCACTCCAACAATTAAGGCTGTCGTCGAAGAACCTCCTTAACAATCGAACAATTCAGATCATCATTGTCCCCTTTGGGGAAGAGTATATGCTATTCAGGTCTGAGCATGTGTCTAGAGAGGTGCCTCTCACAACTCAACAGGAGTCATCCCTACACTCTGTCGATGAAGTTCAGCCAAATATCCTCAACTCAGCATCCTCACTTACAGCACGGGATTTATTAGTGGACCCAACTACTTTCTCTAAAGTTCACGCACTAAAAAGAAACCGAAACGGTCGAAAGATACCTTTGCGAATTACGAAAGGCACCAGGACACGCTGTCCTTAAACTCCTGCTCCGATTCGCCGCAGCCGAAGATTGAACGCTGGTCGATATACCACTTAATCCCAAAGGAAGCGCTCGACCCGCAGATGGTTATAAGAGCTTTACCAATATGCCTTAAGTGTTAGTTAAAGGTTTTCGCAACACAGATAGCCAATAATAGTAATTCAAATCCAAGTCTCATCAAATATACACAAAGCTAACAGCCTAAGGTTACGCCATCAACCCCCTTCCCTATCAACACCATCTCCCACATATAACAACCAAACCAAACCCAAGCCCTCTCCACTTCAACGCAGAACGGAAACGAAATCAACGATAAAATCGAGGATATAGAAAAGGATTAAGGTCGCGGGCGGCGGAACGTTATAGGTAACTAGAAGTCTTCTTCTAGCTTAACTAAATCTTAGGGAGTATCTAAAAGATAGCGTTTGAGTACTACATAGGGAAAGATGGGAAGGTAGATAGGTAGTAGCTTAAGCTTTGTTTACTTGTCCCTTGGTATCTATCTGCTGGGAGGAATGTCTGAAGAGGACCTTATTCTTCTATCGGTCACCCCTATCACGGGAGCAGATACGGTACGGCTGAGGGAAGTGGGGCTTATAGCGATGAGAATAGGAAATTAGATGCGTGGGTGGGTGGAATACTACTTAAGGAAATAGAGAGGGATTATCGGAAGTAGATATAAGGTGTAATGTATTTATGGAGATAATTAGTGCTCTACCTTATTCAAACTCGACAAAATCAACTTATTGTTTGTATCTCTCCTTCTTAATCAAATAGTTGATAGAAACCCGCCGGTGACTTTGGTTATATTATACGGCCGCGGCGTGGACCCTTCTAAGAGAGCCTGTGGCGTAAATCCGAGTTCTAACTCTAATTGTAATATAACCGCAAGCCCAGTATAATGAGCTGGTGAGTACTCGAGATACTTATAGCTATTGATACTGGATCTTCTAAAATGAGACAGTGTGCTGTAATACTTTTAGGTCGTTGCGCTACCTCGATAATAAATTATATTAGTGAGTTATTCCATGCATAAGTTATTGACGCTAGAAATGTATAATACGTATTTGATTTATTGACGTAAATGTAGCGCTAGATGTCACGACTAAGGCCTAGGGTAGGTATTTGGGGGTAATATCTTGGTGTAAAGGTGTAGAAGGTCTTTCCGGATCTTAAATTGTCCGAGTTCTCTGTGGTTAGTAGGGTGAGTGGGAGATATTTGATTGAGGTTAGGAAGGAATAATGGACTTTAAATGGGGGTTGATATTACACTTCTAAGTGTCTTGATGATTGTTATCGTTTAAAATAGGGCAATATCTTTATCCCTATCTAAATCCACCTTCCCTCTTATTTATATCCTATCCGGGATGGTGTTTGAGAGGTTTCCTACACTTAGCTTCTATATCGTGTGGGAGCAAGCTTACTGGTATGATCTAGAACATTTAGATTACACGAAAGTTAAGTTAGAAGTATACTAAGATAGTATATAAGGAGCATTAGAATCACCTAGGCTAAAGAGTTAAAGTGAAGCTTCTAGGATATACTAAGTTAACCTATCTAGTATATTTAGATATTACAATAGCAACATTTTAAGATTAACCACAATATATAAATACAATAGCTAGCGAAACTAGCTTCCCCTTTGTATACAACTACTAGAATATTTACAAGATAGCGAGCAACTAACTAAATCTAGACAAGCGTAGGATTTTTATTTATATCACTTTTACGAATGTTTAAAGTTCCTTTTAAGCCGCTATATACACTGTATGAAGTGTACAGTAGTTGAATTTATTACACCAGTATTTATACTTCAACATCATAGGGGCTCCAAATTAGCTCCTTATAACACGGCCTAAACTTACGCTATACCATAATATTCGAGAAACGCACTTAATTAAGATTTACGAAATAGTCAACATTTTTTGTGCAGTAAGCGGTCGATTAAAGCAGTACGTTCGTTTAGCAGTAGAACAGCTCCTCCAAATAGTAACGAAGATTCGCGATCAATTACGCCTCCTATATCTAAAGTTCTATATAAATACCTTTTAGAGAAACCTTATTACTAGATATATATAAATCGCCAATCTCAAATTAAGCTTGAATTTAAAATTACTAACTTAAATTTTCCCTCATTATTATCTAATATAGTTAAATAGTAGCTTATGTAGGCTATAGTTGTTGGATGCTTAGGGCCTAATAATAACTTATAGCTAGTACAAGCCCTTTGATAGAATATTAATACTTCTTTATACTCCTTTTTACTCTGAGGTAGATAAGCAACTCGTGAGAGTATCTGGGTGTGTCTTGCTGAGGACCTCTTCTGAGAACTCGAGCGTCTGGTGGTTTATGGTCTCTGCTTCAGCGTACTTGCCCTGCGTATCAAGCACTCCAGCGAGGTTACTCGTGGTTGTAAGTGTGTCTGGGTGCGTCTTGCCGAGTACCTCTTCCGAGATATATCTAGAATAACTCTAAAAAGTAGAATAAAAGTAATAAGAAAATTAAGAAGGTAAAATCTATTTAATAATAGTTTTATATTATTTTAGTTTATTACGTTTGACTATAAATTAAAACACACCTAGCTGCGTGTTATTAATGGGTAGATATGTTATAGTCTAGAACAAGCCGCACTTAGAGAGAATTCCAAGATCCTCGCTGGGTCGAACTGCCCTAGCCAAAGGAACGAACTTTACACTAAATGTCTACAATTGGCCTCTCTATTCGACAGCCTTCTCATCCAACCGTCTTTTTGATCCACGCGTCCAAGACACCAGCTATCTGGTCACTATTCTTCTCCATGAAATGTAAGTGCCCGTTCCCGTGAATCCCAATATCAGCCAGGTTCAGCCGCTGCGCCGGAACTCCGGCCTGCAGCAAGAACTCGTAGGTACAGTCATCATAGACTGCATGATAACTCGCCTCGGCCGTCTCCAGAAGCACGGGGATGTTCTTGAAATTCACCAACTGCCGTGCCGGGGACGCTTGGATGGTACAGTTTCCCGAACCCGTGGCACTGTTAGCGACGACCTGAGTTTGTAGGGGCGCGGTCGCATTGGTTGGCGTTGGCGAATATGTGAGCGCGATGTCGGTGAGTCCATATGGCCGGGTCGTCCCCGATGAGAAAACCGCATCGATAAAAGGCGGGCCGGTCGGTTCGATGCTGATGATGGCCTTTACCAGCTTCGGGACCGCGTCGGCAATGACCCACGGCATCAGACCTCCCTGTGAATGAGAGATCAGGACGGCAGGGCCGATTTTGTTGAGCAATGCGGAACCTGCTGCCTGCATTTTCGTCTCTTGCACAATGGTATTGGATTGGAATTCAATATTGGAGGCGTAGTATTGATCAAAAATGGCATCGCCCATGAGCCCCGTCTGGAGAGAGAGAGAGAGTGGATTAGATGAGATGCTGGATATAGTGAAGGAAGGTGGTACTTACACCAGGCCATTGAGTGTGAAGTGCTGCTTGCGGCCAAAGACTGAAGTTCTTAGGGGCTGTAAAGCGCTGCTCAATGATTTCGGCCGAATACGTGGTCATGGTCGTGTTCCCAGATGGATTCCATGCACTTCTCCCTCTCTCCGTCTGATCGATGATATATACTACATATCCCTGGTTGAGGAAGAACGTCGCCCAGCCTGGGCGACCGTCTGGTTTATTCAGCCAATTCTATGAGGTCGAGGGATCAGTATGATGATTCTCCGGGCCTCTAATAAATAAAGAATGTGAAATAGCTAGCCACTTACGGTCCCAGTCTGGCCTTGGCCGTGGATGAATACCAGAGGGTAAGGCTGACACGGCTTCGTCGGAGTCAACTTCTCCACGTACATCTGATTCGCAAAAAGATGACCGGCGCTGGAATTGACATAGTTGCCGCCGACGTAGAAATACTCTCGCGCCGCAGGGGCTTCCCCGCTCAAACTCAAGCTCAAGCTGGGATATACTTTACTTGGCACTGCTGCCGAACTGGCGGGCGCTATGAGCAGCGCAGCGCACGCGAGAAGAGATGCGACAAGCATGATGATCTGAAGCGTGAATTGGTGGCAATGGCGGCACGCGAGTAGTAGTCCGACACAATCATCTTGAAGAAGCTGGAGCGTACGAGTCAAGATATAGAAATCAAATTGGTGTATATTAAGTAAGTAAGCATTATTGCGATTCATTACTTTGTACAAAAGCCGCCGATTTCATTTCAATTTACGGTCATTTGGTCCCAATACAGGAGGGTTCCGGTCGCTCCGATGTTTATCCAGCGCCGACGTGGTTTGATTTGGTGGGGGCGTTAGGGTTTTTTTTACACGACTCTCCCCCCTATATTCATTCTCTGAGTGGTCAAAAGCTGGTCAAATCTAAAGGGTCCCACAAGCCTGGTGAGTTTTTACTCACCGCTATACAGGGGTTTATGTCAAGCAGAAAGAATAATTACCACCAATTTCGAGGTGTACGCAGAGGAATGTAACCCTAACACCCCCGTATTTTGTCCCCTGAAGAAGGCGGTGAGGAAAACATTACCCCAGTCAGCACCTTAGTTAAGACTTACATGTTTTACCACGCTTGGCAAATCTTGACTTATTTAGGTTCTAAAACGTAGCTGCTTTAGAAGCTATCTTAGGGGAGATAGCCTACGATTACAGGCTATCTACCCTATAACTATAGGCTATGTGCCCTATAATTATAGGGCTGACAAGTAGTCTGTACAGGCGTAGATCGTAAGGTCGAAGAAACAGCGACAGATTCGGGTAAGACCCACAACCTCTGACAAGGAATACTCCGACGGGGGGGCGGGGTACTACTGTACAGTAGCACAGACAGATCAAATTCCAAGAAATCTAAGTATCGTACGTACAAGTATTTCCTGGACGTGATTACGTCTTGGATAACACCCTGCATCTCCCAAGAAAGGGTGTCTCATTGAATCCACAAATCTATAAACTTAATTCATCCTTTCGCTATGCCCTCTTCTCCTTCTTCTTCTTCTTCTTCTTCTTCGTGGGCCTTCTTCTCTCCACCTTAGGATGGCCCTCTCCGCCGATACCGTCCAGACGATCATCATCCTTTATGTCTCCACGGGGCTCGCCGTGCTCCTTATGGCCCTCCGCCTAGTTCTGCGAAGAATCCGGGGTCAGAAATGGGACATCAGTGACTATTGCACTATGGTTTGCATCGTCTGCCTGCTGGCACGACTATCCGTTATCCATGTTGTGCTCGTCTGGGGAAGCAATAACCTCAGCCAGGCCTACCGAAAGGCTCATGTGTTTGGCCAAAGGGAGATTTATGAGCGGGAGGTGGGCAGCAAGTTGACGCTGGTGAACCGGACTTTCTATAACACATAGTAAGACTCGCGCCTGTGAGAATGAATGTCTCATCTTGGGGTTGGCTAGTTAGTAACCGATGATGTTTGCCTTGTAGTATCTGGTTGCAGAAATGTGTCGTCATGTTCCTCTACCGACGCCTCCTCTTCGGCCTCCCTTGGACGGATATGGTGACGAATATATACTGGGCCATTCTGGCTGCGACATATATTGCCATTCAAGTAGCGACATTCACGGATTGTCGTCCGTTGCACCTGTACTGGCAGGTAGTACCAGATCCAGGTAAGGCGTAATATGTTTCCTTGAAAGTTACCGACCAATCCCTCAAGTATTTCTAGTACTTGTCAGTCCCTCATGGTCCCAACACGCCTCCCCAAACCGTTCTCGTCCCCAGCGTTCACACTCACTAACATCCCCTCGCTAGGCACATGTTCCCAAGCCCTGGGCCAACTCATCATCCTTGGTGCACTCAACATCTTCACCGACATCTTACTCATCTTCCTCCCTATGCCCGCGCTAATAAGGATCCGGCGCTCATTCTTCGACAAACTCCGTATCCTGGGCCTCTTCTCCCTCGGCTTCTTCCTTGTCGCCATAACCATCATCCGCCTCCCGCTCAATTTCTCCCACGGAACCGTACAAGTGAACCGCACAATGTGGGCCTCAATCGAAGCTTTCACCGCTGCGTTTGTGGCGAATGTACCGACGTTGTATACATTGAGACGCCGGGCTCCCGATTTCGATACGAACGTAGGAAGTAGGAATACCGCGGGAAGCAGGAGAGATGGGTCGGAGGAGGGATGGAGGAAAGTGGGGAGTCGAAGTGGGAACAGCCACGACATTGGTGGCGATCTTATGATTAACAATACGTTTGATGGGAAGAAAGGAATTACGGTCACCCGCTCTGTGCAACTTCAAGAACGAAGAGGAGAGGATGGTTTAGAGGGTATGGGCGAGGAGGGGAAGAATATAACTTGGGATGAGAGAGCTAGGATGATGCAGGCGATGAATCCGGGCGCGAATGCGCGGGTTGAGAATTCCAACGTCGCGTGGAATGAGAGTAGGCGGGACAGTAGTGAGATAGAGTTGGTAGGGATGGCGTCGAAGTCGTGAGCAGGAGCTGCTAACTGCATGCAATTATATATTTTGATGAGATGTTACACCTGACAGCCCATGCCTGGAAATGCTTGCTAAACGAACCAAAAAAAGAAAGAAAAAAAGCCACAGCTTAAAGACAATGCTCTAGTCTAAGGTCTCGTTGCAACCACACCAGACTCTGCAGATACGACGCAACTTACCGTCTTATATCTACTGCACCTGCTAACTACAAGGTGTGTTACTATGTTGAATCCCAATATAACCAAAAAAAAAACCAAAAAAAAACTCTTATCTACTCTAATAAAAGAAACTAAGAGGTCTACTATTATAAAAGAATAAATAAATAAATAAAAGAAAACTAATAATAATAATAATTTTATTATTATAATAAATTAAATAATAAATATTATATTATATTTAATTATTAATNTTTATTTTAAACTCTTTTAAGTATTTTTTAAGTTTTTATTATATATTAAATATTTAAACTTTAATTCTTATTATATTTTTTATAAATAATTAATTAAATAAATTAATACTTATAAGAACTATTAAAAACTATTATATAATATTACTTCTTATATATAATTAAACTTTATTTAAGTTTTTTTTAATTTAAAATTATATATATTTTTATCTTTATAACTCTTATAATAATAGTTTTAAATATAAGTTATTATAATTTTTAAAAGTTTTAAAAATTAATAGAGTTCTTTTTAAATAACTAACTATAAATATTAAACTAATAATATATTAAATAATTATAATATATTATAAAAGTTAAATAAAATATAAATAATATAAAATATCTTAAAGTTAGAAATAACCTTAAGATTCTTTAATATATTAAGTTTAATTATATACTTAAAGTAACTAAATAGATTAAGAGAAATAGAATTAACTACTATATAAGTCTACTATAACTAGTACTTACAGATAAGGAAAGCTATATAGGTTAGGCCTTCTTATACTTCTTATACACCCTTTATAAATATTTTTTAGGTATCTTAGAGTTGTAGCTAAGATCTGTTCCTGTGTATAAAGAAAGGTAGAGTAATATATTACGTTAGCCTTGGAATGCTAAACCTTATTACTGCGAGCGGAGGAATTGCCTCTGCGCGCGGTCGAAGTTAATGTAAGGATAATAAGGATGTGAGATTCTTATGTTAATTGAATATTGAGGGATGGAATTCAGGGTTGAATAGATCGATTTTAAAGTCTAAGAAGTCTAAAGAATTAGGAGTAAGTCCTGACTTCGAGGTGATATATACATATAACAGCTTCTAGCTATACCAGGGGACTTAAGGATTAAGAAGTACCAAGATGGTCGCAATTTTATATAGAAATGCGAATAGAAGTAGGAAGATTAACTAATTGCTATACCAACGTCTTTAACTTTGCTTCTAGGAGAATCTCACTTCCCTGATACGTTGTACTTCTTGAGCCATGATTTTGTAGAACGTGGATCTAAGGATTAGATGGAGCTCCTTAACCGTATACTTAGCCAGAATCTTCCTAACTAGCAAACATGTATTGTTTTTGGTGTATTGGTGGAGGCTGGAGACTATATAAAACAAAAACCCCTTCTGATGGCCATTTACCCCGATGTACTCGGACACAAAGATTATTCGCGTCAAGGGCTATCAAGAATACCCGGACATTCTCAAAGAATCGACCTTCATCGTCGGCCCTTTCCATCCATTGATATATATTGCACAACGCCTGGCTAGTATGGGAGAAAACGCTTGCCGAAGACCACCCTTCCCGACTAGCGTCACAAGTCCCCAAGACTGCTAAGTTGCCAAACTACTACTAACATTATTTTACTAAGTTAGACTTAGGTGTTTACAGATAAAATAGTGTTATAACGTTACTTATTAAAATTATAGGTTCAAGCCTTGCTAGAGCATCCTATATTATCCATCCAACCTTCGCACTGCGCCTTTATTAAATCTGTCCCTTGCTCTATCAACTCGGTCAAAGGCAGTTTCCCTGTGTTGGCATTTACAAAATCGAAATAATTCGAGAACACCAACTTATTTACATTGATCCGAGTAACACCACGATTAATACAATGGCGCATGATTTCCGGGGTGAATTCATTCGTTCCGTGCAAGACAATAAGCACCCTCCCGCTTGCTTCTTTGTGAACAGAAGTGAGCATGCCTAAGGTTAGCGAAAATTCCAACTAGCTGAGTGTCCAGATTTACCTATCATAATCAAGGTGGATGTTCTCAATGCCATGATAATCACCATGTACGTTGGCAAAGGCAGGGGCCAAGAAGTCAATCCCGGTTGCGATAAAGTCGTTGACATCCTCTGCGGTAGTCATCATCCCTTCCAGCTCAGCGGTATCCTGAACTCCATCCTCTCCCCCCTCGATTCTACCGGGTTCCGCTTCGGTAGCAATTCCAAGATCATTACATAGCTTTACGAGCCTTGTAGTTTTTTCCAGGTTTTCTTCCTTCTCGTAGTGGCTCATATCTATCATAATGGAATCAAAAGCGGGTGATCCGTCTACAGCTTTCATTTCGGCGGCAAGAGCAATTATTTCGGCATCTTGAGCGTGGTCCATGTGTATGGTAACAGGCACGGAAGCGCTCCGGGCTGCCTGAACTGCGAAATTCACGAATGACGGTGAATACTTGAGCGCCCATGGAAATAGAAGAATTTGGAGAGGGGATCTTTTTGCTTCGGCAGCTCGAATGGCGCCAATAATGGTTTCCATGTTGTATGATACCACACCCAAAACTCCATAGTTACCCGCTGCTGCAGCGTCAAGCATTTTGATGGCCCGGTTTGACGACAAATTAGACCGTGACATCCGGTGAATCCTGCGTGTTGATGGTAGTTTGCGAATGGCGACAGCAAAGTTTGAAGCGTAGGGTTGAAGAAGCACTATGCGACGGAAGGTATTATATTCACAGCAACCTACAAGGGAATATTTGACTTATTTCATGCATTTCTAACAATTCATCGTCTGGGTTTGGCCCCTTAGCTAGTGCGTTTAACCCACAAAGGCGATCATCGCGGCCCAAATCAGCTAAATCAAACTTAAAAGAGTAAGTGTTCCGAGAGAAACAACAGGATTTCTTTGCACCCCACACACGGTCCTACTTCGTATTTAGGGTAATAATTCAAAATGCAGGGGCAAATACTTGGTAATGCCGCTTTACAAGAAATCTCTAATATTTTGTATAGCCACCTTTTGCATCTATCACAGCCTGGCATCGATCTTTCATACTATGCACAAGCTCTCTCATTCTCTCGTGTATAATCGATTCCCAAGCCTCTTGAATTGCTGCCTGTAACCTCCTATAAGAGCTATAAACCTAAGGGCAATACTCTTGAATATAATCCTTTATATCATCCTAAATAGTCTCGATTGGATTCAAATCAGGAGAGAAAGGAGGCCATTCAATAACTACCAGTCTTGTTGCTTCGATTACACTCTTTGTAAACTTCGAGGTATAGCCCTTAGTATTATCTTGTTGAAATTAAAGCTTAGGGTACTCTCGTAAAATCTCGTCGACAATAGGGATAATAATCCCTAAGTAAGAACCCTTATTAATTGTCTCCTAATCCTTCTCCTAAAAGAGCCCTTTATACTAGCTATACTACCTACTTATTGACCCCTAAAACATCTATTTAATCTTCCATTAATATCTAGATTAAGTACAATCCTTATAATATACCTCCTCACCAATTCGTCGAGTAACATAAGTACAAGTATACTTTCCAGGTTGTGCCTAAGTTTCGTCACTCTATAAGATCTCATCCCATTGCTCTTCAGTCTAGTTATAGTTAACATGTTCTTTAGCCCAATTAACTCTTTTCTTTTGGTTTTCTTTTGAGAGAGGAGGTTTCTTTCGAGAGATACGTCGAACAAAGCCTTCTTTCTTAAACGTAGTACGAATCTTATACTCGTTACAATTAAGGCCTAGAATTGCTGGGATCTCAATCCAAGAGGTCTCGCGATTCTGTTGAGAGGCTGTGACCCAGTCGATTAGCCTCTTTATTTGTGGAGTATTAAGCATAACCTTGCGGCCAGACCTCTTCTTTTGAGGAGTTAATCTGTGTTGAAGAGCATAGTATACTTGGTTATAGGTAAAACCAGTTTGAAGGCATATCTGGGACCGTGTAAAGTGTGCATCGAAGAAGAGGGTTTGAATTCGTAGTCTATCGTCGCGTGTGAGGTCTTGTTTTGGCTGTTTTGGCTCCATGACTATATTCTGTTGTTTACAGTAGTAATCCGGTCGTTAAGGGCAGCGTGAAGACATTATATTGTCATTGGTTAGCGACCCTTACTAACGTAGAACACGACTCAAGGCTCGGATTAATTGCTGCTCTCTTCCCGAATAGTCAAGATCTTTTAGGGAACTTTTCCGACTCAGGTGATACTCACGCGATAAGCAGATTTGAGTAGCCTATTACTGACTATTATGGGGTGGCGAGGCATAGTTAATCATGGCCGTGAGAGCCCATATGATATGTACCCTCTGTATATTCCGCTTGGGTTTGAATTCAATCATACATTCTCGTTACGGCCAGTACATACATCAAATGTCGACCTACACTGACGTTTTAATCATCGGCGCAGGTCCTTCGGGCATCGGCTCAGCAGTGCAGCTCACACAAAATTCAAAATTGTAGCTTCAACATCCTTGAGAAAGATACTGAAATTGGTGGAACTTGGTTCCAAAATTCTTATCCCGGATGTGGATGCGATGTAAGCCTTCGAGGAAGCTCTCTTATTATTCACAGAAAGCTAATTTACGGCAGGTTGCGTCACATTTCTACTCATTCTCATTTGCACTGAATCCTCGGTGGAGCAAAGTATACTCTATGCAGCCTGAGATCCAGCAATACTTTAGATCAGTCGCAGAGAAATATGATATCCCCCACAGGGTTGAATTCAATTGCGAAGTAACGTGTGCATCATGGGATGCAAAGTCATCGACATGGGTGGTGTCTGTCAAAAATCTCACAACCAAAGAGACTAGACAGCGCCGGTGCAAGATCCTTATCTCTGCCGTGGGCTCTCTGTCCATTCCTCAAGATTGCGACATTACTGGAGCGGCAACATTCAAGGGACGTTTGTTCCACTCGGCGCGATGGGACCACAGTTTTAACTGGAAAGGCAAAGAAGTTGTCGCAATTGGTATGTTTACCCTTCCGTCAAAGTCTAAGTACCCCCCATGCTGACCGAGCCCAGGTAATGGATGTAGTGCAACTCAATTTATTCCGGCTATCAGTACAGGAGAAGGTGCTGTGAAAAAAGTCACCCAATTTTCAAGACAACCAAATTGGCTTGCAAAAAGAGTCAATCCAGACTACTCCAAGCCATTTATCTGGACCATGACATTTGTTCCGGGTGCATTGCGCCTTTACCGTGCCTACTTGTACTGGGAGAAAGAGCAAGGCTTTAAGGGTTTTGATATTGTTCGTGGCCAGAAACTCCGGGAACAGTGGACAAGGGACGCAACCAAGTACATCAGAGAAACTGCGCCAGCAAAGTATATCGATGCTTTGATTCCCACTAGTGTTATTGGATGCAAGAGGCGGGTCAATGACACTGGCTATCTCGATTGTCTACACCAGCCTAATGTTGAGCTTGTCCACGATGACCCTATTGAGAGAATTGTTGAAGATGGAGTGGAAACTCGATCAGGACGACATATCAAGGCAGAGGCTATCATGTTAGCTACCGGTTTTCAAACCCACAGATTTCTGTCTCCTATTGTTGTAAAAGGAGAAAACGGCGTGAGCCTCAATGAACATGTAAGGTTAAGACTCCCGGTAGCTAGCCACTATTGTCGGCTCACGAAAATCTTCAGTGGCAAGAGTTAAGTAATGGCACTCCAGAGGCCTATTTTGGGACCTGCTACTCAGGTTTTCCAAATTTCTTCACAATGATGGGCCCAAACACAGTAACGGGGCATCTATCTGTCATTTTCACAGTTGAATGTCAGATCAACTTCACGATGAGAGCTATTGAGCCGATTATGAAGTCCCTGGAAGAGTCAAAACTTCGGAGAGAGTCGAAATATCCTGACTCTGTTGTTGTCCGCCGGGAGGCCCAACGAGCTGATAATGACTGGATCCAGGAGAAATGCAAACAGCTTGTCTGGAGCACAGGATGTACATCATGGTTTATTGATCCAGCTACGGGCAAGAACACGCAGATGTATCCTGACTGGCAATACCTATTCTGGGCGCGGAGCGTATGGGTCCCTTGGCAAGATTTCTCTTATCGACTATCTGGAAGAGACGTTCGGCGTTCAGGGCGTTCTGTCGCTAAGCTTGCTCTTTCTATGTTACTACTCGGCACTGTGGTCGCTGGGCAGATTGTGGGTTGGGCCGAGAGTCGAGCAATGGTTCAAACATTTTGGGGCACTATCGTTCAGAGGTCAAACTGACGTGAAGGACTATAATCAGTTGCAATACATATAGTTCGCTAGTCGGAATTTATTGGGAAACTTCGTAACTAATGTTAAAGTGTCTCCACGATTTCAGACATCAGGCGAAGAACCAGCTCGTGATTGGAATACCATGCATACATACATCTTGTTGGTTATAGTACTTTGCAAGTAAAGTCTTAGTTAGAATTTTGATTTTGTTGTGCAATGATATTTGTATTCGTTGTTCGTATAGAATAATTATATCAAAAACCATGTTCGAAAACAAGAATTTCTCCTTAGATGCTCACTTAGATAGTTGACTATACACAAGGCCTAACCTCAATATTGGGCAGCTTTATCTACTTTACTTCTTCAACTTTCGCAGACATATTTAAACTATATATGCTGTTTATACGTTTTCATTCCAAGTCATTACAAGATGATATTGATAAAGCAGTTTCTCTAAAATAGCCAGTGCAGTTGCGAGTCACATCGCGCCACAGGTGCATCCACGATGTGAGATTCATCCCTGTAAAGATGATTTCCCGAGTATATATTAGGGTGTATTTTGAAGCAGAAATGGCCTAACTTAGTGACCCCCATTTATATAGGTTTTCACATATGTTTCGCCACTAGAGTCACCGCCATTCATATCTAACCATCCAAATATTGTATACAGAGAGCCATAGTAAAGTTTGGTTTTTCTTACAAAAAATTTTCATTTTAGAGATGTTCCACCAAACTAACTTTCAAATATAAAGAAGCTCATCTTGCTCAAGGATGGCTTGTAATAGAAGTTTATTTTGCCCCTATTCCACTCCCCCTTATAGAGACTCAGTAGTAACAACTTCAGAAACAATTTGAAATGTCTTTTTGCTGCAACGATAATGTAGTACAAAAGCACTATGTCAACTGTCATCAAGTAAAGCTACATCCTCACCTGCTCTAACCTAACTGAGCAGCGACTCGGAGGCTATTGTCCTATCACAAGCTGTGCGTAACATTCGAGCCAGCATGCCAGGGTGAACAATAATCTGGTCGTTCGGGTTCCCCGATGTGCGTAGACCTCGAGCCTTTCCTCGGCAATATCCATCACGGTCGACAGGAGTAACGTATTTATATCCATTCTTGGGCCAGGATGGCGCAGTATTATCACTGTCAAGCATCGCAATGATCCTCGGGCATACCAGGCCAACCTCTTTGCTGACGCCGGAGACATTCAACAAACTTATACTCCATCCAGGCGCATTCAAGCTGGTTTCGAAGCAGTGCACCAAAGTTCGTAGAGGTTTTATTTTCCAGTCTCCTGCAAGCAACTGTACTGTAATTGAAGAGAGGGCCTCTAGTTCAAGAGTCGAAAGCCCTCCAAAGTTGTTGATCAGTAGCACAACTGAGTCGCTTTCTGCAAAAGAGACGAATGCACGATCCGTATCTGTTGGGTCTAACAGATATGTAAGCAGCCGACGTACCATATCCTCGGCACTTGGTATAGGTGATATCTGTTCAAGACCCTTATCTCGCACGAATTTGTTAGTACGCACTATGCTTTTCAAAGTTGAGCTTCTCGGCTTGGCTACTGATCCATACTTACAGGTTCATTATGTATTCCCTGAGCAACCGAGTAAGTATTAGCCGGGAGGCTTTCATGATACTCTCGGCCGGGAATGTGACAATAGTCAAGAGACGATCCAATGGTCACACACTGCTTATTGACAGACCGGCCGATTGCGAAGCAGTCTTCAAAAGACATACCGCTTTGTGCTGCAGCACCGCAGACTTTGAGAACTTGGGCATGATCAATATCCGATTATCAGATAGTTTCAGTCGCTGTACTTACCCAAAACGTTGCCTGCTAGACCTCGCCGACCTAGCCTTTCCGTTTGCTTCCTCCCAAGGCCAACATCATCGGTCATTCTTAACATTCCAATCATATAGCCCATTCCGGTGGCTCTCTCACACGCCAAGCCGAAATGCAGGTTATCGCCAGTATAATTCGTTATGCAGAGGATTATACCTGCTGCTGATGGTGCATGCTCGATTGCAGCCATGATTTGTTTGGTAGAAGGGCTAGCAAAAACCTCTCCGTTTACTGCTGCAGATAACATGCCATCGCCAACATAACCGGACCAGGCCGGCTCGTGTGCACTACCTCCACCAGATATGATTGATACTTTGGTGGGATCAAAGGTTTTCGAGTAGACGACCTTGTTCGGTGCATCAAGGGCAAGGTGAGAGTTGCGGGAGACGACCGAATCCAGCCCACGGAGTACGAGCCCGGATGTGTCGAGGAAAAAGTGCTTGCGCGACATGACGGCCTTGGGTGAGGAGCTACATTGTGCAGAATACAGAAACACAAGACAAAGCAGAGATATTATAGATTGCCGTGCACGCCCGACCGAGCTGCACTGCTTCCACCTTCTACCAGTATCTGTTTGTAGATGAGGATGCCCATACTGAGCGTTGTAGTGAGTAGTGAAAGGGGAGACGTTTCCGGATAACTGCCCCGCGAATGGGTAGCTCTGAGAGTGAGACGTCTCTTGTGGCAACTGGTATGTGTGGAGGGAGAGCTCTGGAGGGAGTCGACTACATCGGGCAACGTTTCCGAGTCATCGATTTGGAATCATTTCCGAGCGGTTAGCTCTATTTTGCGCCAAGAAGTCTTCGACATTCTTCGGAACAGCTAGTTGCAAGGAAGACTTAGGGAGTTGCCGTCGGAAAACATTACTCGAGGTCGGAAAGATTGATTGAAATGGAAAAGCACCAGCTTTGGAAAATCCGGCACCCTTCGATTAGTTGTTACCCGGAGGGGAAAAGCGATAAAGGCTTATGGGAACCCAAGCCCATACTATCCAGGCTAGAGGCCATCTCCATCAATTCCCCCCATTTGTTCTCTGTTCTCTGTTCTCAAAAGAGAAGAAAGGTGTTCTATACTATCCACCCGTCAACCACACGTCCTTACCCGAGTCTCCCTTGGTTAATTCCCCCGCTTCATTTCATGCTGTCGGGCCTGATCTGGACCAACATTGCCACGAGACGGGAAACCGGGAAACCGAAGTTCACAGTATGTCGAAATCGAATGGCTTGATCATTGCGATGGGGGCCGATAATGCCGGTTGTGCATACAAGAATAAAATCAGCAGCGACTTTGAAAGCGATCCTCGCGTGGCGAAGGTCATCGATGTCGGGGTCGCATCTCCGGACGACGAAACGGCGTACCCTCATTCAGCAATTAGGGCTGCCGAGCTCGTTGCGTCCGGCGATGCCCACCGCGCGCTACTTGTTTGCGGGACTGGTTTGGGCGTCGCCATAGCAGCGAACAAGGTGCTTTGCATGGGCGAGAGGGTGATCGGCATGGAACTGGCAAGACGGCTGGCAAAGGAGTGGTTATCTTACGAATTTGACTATGCGAGTGCGAGCGCCGCGAAAGTTCGAGTGATGGAAGAATATGAGACTAAGAGTACTCGTAGTGTGGAATAAAACGATGCTCAAGCTCAAGCCAATGCTAATAAACCAAAGATTGACCAAAGACTGGGGACTGACTGAATCAAAGACTCAGCACCAACAGACTAAACGCCTACGAGGGGCCGTTGATTAGTAGATTGAGTCTTGCCATGCAGAGAGAATGTTGGTCGGTCTCCTTTTCATACGTTTCTTCTCTTAAGAGAACAGAGAACAGAGAACAAACACCCCCACCCCCGCCAATGAACCTCAGTGCTACCTCCGCCCTGTATGCCCTTTTGGGCCTAACCTTTGGAAGGTTTAAACACCTCGTCCCTTACGTGCTTTTGCTTTTGTTATGCGATGGAATAATTAAAGCCACGCCAACCCTATTTTATCATTGGTCCAGCCTATTGGTGAGGCTATAAAGTTACAAGAATACTTTCCTGGATCAAAGTCTTCAAGCCATGTAGCGGGAATTTGGCAGGCGTCGCTTTGGTAGATGATGGAAGGATCGAGAGCCGTGGCGTCCACACAGATCGTTCCAATAAGTGTAATCCATTCACAGCTTCCATCTTGCTCTGCGCTACGTAGCTTGCCAGAATCCTGATAGATCTTCGTAAAGACCCTCTTCGTCTTCTTTAAGACACCTAGTAAGAACCTCTTTCCATCCATATTGTATGTGTTGTGGGGCGCGACGTTGTGTTGTTGGATTTTAGACTCGATCTTAGAATTAGCATAAAGAACATCAACACTAAGCTAAGAGTGTGATACTAACAAGCTCAAAGTAGTGATTGATCAAATGAGGGTTATCTGCACTTAAATCAAGGCCTTCTAAGTAGGCAGATTTGAGCTCGTCCGAGTATCTCTTAATGAAGCGCGAAACCCACATCTTCCCCGGCTGTTTATGGGCAATTCTCGAGGCAAACGCGCCAACCATAGAGTTTGTAGGTGGTAACCCATACTCAGTAAGGCTATTAATATAGCGAATTAGCTCCTTCTCTTGCTGGACCGTGAGGAACGCGGTTTGGTCTCGGCCCCTTGGGCTTTTGAGCTAGTTTTACCTCGATGGCGGCGTGATAGCGTTGATCGTTCAATGCGATAGTGTTGAGCCATTTAGGTGTAATTAGGTGATTCTTCTGCTTCGCATGCAGCAAGAGCATCGTCAATAGGTGACATGGTTGTGTTGTAATTGCTCTTCAAAGTTGGGTAGAAGAATTCAAAAAAAGCGTGCACGCATTGGGGCCGTGTGCACGCGGTGTTTAAACCTTCTACAGAACCTCCCTCTTCCCCCCGGGGGCGGATTATTCCTTGTCGGCTATATTAGTGATACTAAGACCTATCGCTGTTTTTTCGGCCTTGTGCTATAAGCCCTACAACTACAGGCTATATACCCTATAATTATAGTAGTTATAAAATAATACAAATAGTACTATAGAGTACTATTTAAATTTTTATAGAACTATATAGCCTATAGTTATAGAGTACATGGCCTATAATTATAGGGTACTTAGCCTGTAATTATAGGCTATATGTCCTGTATACAGGGTTCTAAAGCAGCTACGTTTTAGTACCCAAATAAGTCCAGCTCTGCCAAGCGTGTGTAAAACACATACCTGACAAGGAATAATCCAGCCGGGGGGTTCTGTACAACCTAAATTCATAAGCGGAAGTCGCATCTCGGACACACGGCTTGATCTACATTCTTGCACTCGTAGATGCCCTCGAACAATCATTGCTAAGACAACTCAACCTCCCAAAAACTATTGAGGCTGAATCCTCTCCAGAGAAACGGGTTGAGCATGGCTGACAAACCACGATCGCGGACTGCATGGTGAGTTCGCCTGTGAATCAGTACTTGCGGAGTGTGAGGTTGCAATGCTTATGTACTCTATCAGTGAAACTTGTCGTCAACGTAAGTTGAAATGCGATGAATTCAAACCCGTCTGTGGGCAATGCAATAAAGCTAAACGAGAATGTGTCCCCCCATAAGCTTCGATTTTTCGACACTATCCCACATCAGCCAGTTACACTAGTCCTGGTCCTGATCATGTAGTGGATCATGAAGGCTCTGGATATGTCTTCACTGATATGTCGAGGCATGGAGAAACTTCTGCGAGTGCGCAGCGTGCCTCCCCGAAAGGTCCTCAAACCTGTGAGAAACTCTTATTTCCCTCCTATACTATTAGAATATTTTGCCAACAATAACACGGCCAGTCACCTTTATAAACGTCATACCGCCGTTTCTGGATGAAAGCGACCTGGAAACCCATGCGGGAGCGCATGGAGTAGGATATGGCAACCCTCACATTGTTGGCGACGCGGTCTCGGAACCAAGCCATAGTGGGGAGAACGATATTGTATCACCTCAGGACAGGACACCTCCAACATCTTCCCCTTTTGAAGGGCACATTGCGAGCATTGACTGGTCCTTGGATCCCCGTGGAATAGAGCCCTTGCCATTTATATCCAGCGAAGTTGATTCCGACAACACAACCTCTCAATTAAATGTCATGGCTATTCAATTACTTGTATATTTCAAAGAGGGCCCAGGAAAATGGTAAGTCATTCATTCACAACAGGGGTTCAAGTGAAATTTTACATACAGGCTAATATATTCCCTCTCTTTCTTTAGGATGGATCTGTTCGATGTAAGTGGCTACTTCACTTTCTATGTGCCACGAGTAGCTGCAACGCATCGGTTACTTAGGCTTTCGGCTTGTGCACTTGCTGCTAGGCATATCAGCAGGATCCTGCAGTCAAGGTTGTGGAGGACAGATATTACACTTCACTCCTTTGATAACCCATATTGGCGCACGAATCTGTGGAAGCATAACTGGCGATATGAGAGTGTTGCATACTATGATGAGGCTATAAAGCTATTGAAACATATCATCACGGAACCAGGAACTTTCAAACACGCAAAATCGGAGGAAACCCTAGCGGCTATTGCCATTCTTTGTATGTACGAGCTTCTGGATGCTCCTGGACCTGGGTGGAGCGCCCATTTGAGCGCAATTCCATTGTTAGGAACGGCTCCAGCAGAATTACTCTATTCCTCTTCACTTGCAATTCTTCCTGGACAACTGTCGCACCGTTCTGTATTCTGGAGCTTTGTACGACAGGATTTGTTGTTTGCGTATAAGTACTCGCTCAGTATATAAAGGCACTTTTTACTAATAGATCCAGTTATCAATGAAACCCACACACGTTTAGACCTTAATAATCTAGATTTGTGGCGTAAGGCTGGACTCTCCATAACCAATGAAGGCTCTTTACTGCCTGTGCATACCAACAAAGACCCTAGTTTAAAGTTGAAACTTGGCACTAACAACGACCTAATCAGCCATGGTGTTTTCTGGCTTTTAGGAAGGATAGTAAATCTCATATTTCTCGTCAATAAGCAGCTGTCAACAAATGTGGAAGAATCACAGACTTTAGATTCATCAATGAACATCAGTCAGGACGATTGTATACAGCAATAGAAACTTCTAGACACCAACCTTTAAGTCTGGTTTGATAATCTCCCAGAGAGCTTTAGGGCTTGTGTATAAACACCGTTATTTAAAACCGAGGGTGCGCCAGTTTCTACGATCTTCATGGACGGCTACCAGCGGATCCATTATACTATTCCTACATACAGCTCTACAATGTAGAGCTATCATATGGCTTGTATTTTACTTCTCATGAACCAGCCATAAGCAGCGGTAGCCGAGCGTTCGACTATCACCATGAGGCTAAACTCATATCGCAAAATTCAAATACAAGTGGGGACCCATGCCCGTGAGATTTGCGGCATTAGTCTTGGGAGTTCCACAGAGAGTGTACGTATTCAGTCAGTACAACCACTCTTCGTCGCCGGGCAGTGCCTCCAGGAAGCGCAGGAGCAAGACCTATTAGTTAATATACTGCGAGGTATCGAGTAAGATCTTGGTTGGGCCACAGAATATCGGGTGCAGACATTAATTAAGGAATGGAGTAGCTCCTCAAGAACATAAACGTACATCATCGTGTAATAACTAAAACCTATAAGCCTACTCAATACACTTTTCTTTTAGCACCAAAGTCTGAGCTTTTATTCTTCGTTTTAGCTGATCCAGACGCTCTTTCTTTGCTTGGCGTTTGCTAGGTATCCATATAACTTGAGAAGAATACAGATTTGCCACGATATTCCATGGTGTAATATTGGATGTTAGTTAGTCAGAGACGCTTGTGTTGCTTTATCCTGACAATTATACTGGTAGCTCGTTTGCTGTATTGATCCTAGAGATCAAATTCCTTCTGAAGTTGTAATTTATGACAGTGAAGAGGCGCAATTGTACTTATAGCAAGCCATTGTGGTTATTAGTTGAGTTTACCGCTTCGTACCAACATGTAAAGCAGACGTAGCAATTCCCTAGGATTAACGGCACTATAAATGGACCTATAGTTAAGCCGAGTCCGGCGGCAGAAAGGGGGATTTCGGAGATTCCCAGACGCGAAAAGTCTGACACTTGACGTTGAGCAGCTTAATATGGCATATATCCTGGGCAGATTTTTATTTAGAATGAGTTCGAACACTCAGACCCGTCTCTGATGAAGTGCTGGTTGTCTCTGTCGCTTTTTCAGGTTCCGACATCTTGATGCTGATGCTCGTAAGAACCTTGTATATAAGACTACTTCAATTACACGCTGCCTTCCCCCTTCGTTATATTTCACTGTTAGGGGTCTGACTCCACCAAGTTCACACTCTAGTGGATAGGCTGTTAGGCTTCACTCCACCTTAGAATAACATTAACATTGCGCTTTTCTGCTATAGCTCCAATCCACCCGTTCGTGAAACTTAGATAAAAACCATCTCCTCCTTGTGTTGTATAATTCAAACCTTCCGCGCAATCAAAGACATCATTGGCATGAGATAATGAAATCCTTGCCTGCCCATCTCATCTACTCTAGACCAGTAGTCCTCTACTGCCTTCTTGGCGTCTTCTTCATTCTTGACCTTCCCAGTTCGCAAGAACATTGCCGGTAGAATCGCTCCGAAGCCTTGTTTATGCCACTCTCTTAATGTGTCTTGAAGTTCTGTACGTTGATCCGAGACAGATGTGAAATCGGTTGTCTTTACATCGGTCACCGGACAATTTTTAAGTACATTTGAGATGTCAGAGACAAGGGAAAGGGACCATCCCTGGCTTTTGAAAAACTCAAGCACCAATTCATCCTCCTCTTTACACAAATCTGGGACCATCCGTGGTGCGGTATCACCCATTATAACATGGAAGTCCATGTCGTCCCACTGTAGGTATCCTCCTGGCTCTAAGTAGCCTATTAGAGAGCATGCTTAGCTTGAAATGAAAGGCAATATATCTTACTGAGGAGTTTTACCACATTTTCCACGGCCGGCTTGATCTCGTCAATTACCAAAATGAGGACAAACAGACGAATATGAACAACATCGAATTTGCCGTGATATTCCTCTGCGAACCCCCCAAGGATATCAGAAATGACAAAACGAACTCCTGACTTAGATGTCTTTGGAAACAGTGCCGATGAAATATCAAATCCTGTGAGCTCGAAATTGGTGATTCCGTTTTCAGAAAGTTCGGCGGCTAAGTCTTGAAGCCAGATACTATGCTGTGAATTAGCGCCTCAATCCTGCTTTACAATATACGGGGCTTTTACCCTGTGCCTGTTCCGATATCAGCAACGCTGGTGATATTCTGCTTCGGGATAGCAGGATCTAAGACATGGCCATCCCTCAGTTTTGTAATGATATTATGTTGGAAGTTCAATCTAGAAATAAGACTTAGCGGTGGGTTTTGATGAAGGAGCAGGGATGAATGTTAACCTGTTGGACTCGACCTCGTCTCGCTTGCTAAGCAAGTAATGTTCTTGTTGCATTGTGCTCATTTTCCTATGAATTTATTGCAAACCACGGCATTAACAAATTTTGAAGAAAGTGTTGGATATGGTGTTGTCTCCGGAGGGAAGAGTAGAATATTAATCTTATAAGTCGCTTGACCCTCGGCTGGTAGCACGGAGTTAAACACAAGTGCCGAAACCTAAACTATACTACGTAACATTGCGAGTCCCGAGCTCCGGTGAGTATGTAGAGGGTATTTTCATTGAATCCCGGAGTCCGCCTCTTATAGTCGTGCCAGGTACTATTGCCTTAGGCAAGAAATGTTTGAAGGAGCCATCCTTCTATACTAATACCTATAATACCTCCCAAAAAATACCTCCATAAATTCCTGTATAAATACCCTCCTAAATACCCCTAGGTATTACCTTTATTCCTTTATATTTATATTTATTTTTTAATAAATCTAAAGCCTTTTAAAATGCCTCCTAAAATACCTCCCTTCTATTACCTAACTTCTTAACTGGGAAACTTCTTACGCTAAGATTGTTCTAAGAATTACTAAAGTCTAATTTCTCGCCTAACACCCACCCCTTACACGCCTGGCAAGACTTCTTCTTCGTCGTACCTCCTTCTAAGAAGCATACTAGTTTAAGCTACTTAACTACCCTAATCTTCCTTGTAACTTTGAACTTCCTGTGCCTCCTGGATCTAGTTAACCTCAGGTTCGTTCGCCTGGTACTATCCAACATTATCACCCAACATTCGGGACTAAGTCTCGGAGGACGTCTGCTTGACCCCACTATCCAACATTATGTAAAGGTAATAGCTTAAAACTAAGTAATATGGATGTATAAATGGTCGGTCCACCTTCTCACTTCTTCGCTTCGCTTGTAGTCGGGAAAAGCAAAGTGTTCCCACAAAAGCAAGTGTCCCGCCGAGATTTTGTATGGGAAACCACACCAAAAAAAACAGTTCCTAATTTTGCGCACGCAAAAAAAGGCCTAGAAAAGCATCACAATTTGATATGCAGCCACGTTATCAGGAGACCAGATGCATGCCATTTAAACTGCAGAATTTAATGCAGAAAGTTGGGCTCAAATGGATCAGTTTCAATGGCATTCTACGAACAATTATTTACTTCCTTGGAAAATGTCTTGCATGATCTAGTGGGCGAAAGAAAGAAAGCTCCCTAGGTTGAATCTAGAAAAAATACTCTGGGATGATGCAGATGTTGCCGCCCCCAACGACGCTCATTCGCAATCTCGAGCGATAGGAGAGGGAAAATACGTTGAAAAGCTCGAAGAGGGAAAGTGAATAGTCTAATAGAGTATAATTTACG
Organism: Pezicula radicicola; assembly: GCA_003008705.1. Taxonomy (NCBI): domain Eukaryota; kingdom Fungi; phylum Ascomycota; class Leotiomycetes; order Helotiales; family Dermateaceae; genus Pezicula; species Pezicula radicicola. The sequence goes on along the minus strand of PDUO01000068.1, from coordinate 196,958 downwards.
ATTTTGCGCGTTCTTGGAGCCGTTAGCCTTTTCCTCCTAAACTACCTCCAGTCATTTTTGATAACCCTAACGCCGAATCAAAACTTTCTAAAATTTTATTTTAAGGATTGTTATCGTATCCGTGAAGAAGATACGTAAAAATAAAGTACCTCAATTACTTGGAAGGCGGGCAGTCAAGGTGGTTGTTTTTATGATTACCCACGATTTTTGACAAACCCTAGTGGAGAAGACTTCTCTGCTTATATTATCAAAAGCGCTGAAGTTAGGTAGCGGTTTGCGTTGTTTGTATACCAAGCCACTTTAATTAACCGATGCATTCAATTATAGGGAGCAGGGAGCATTAGTGAGGCTTTAGCAACAGTTCCTATCACTAAAACTATAGAGTTAAGAGTTATGTTTGCTCTAGAAACCAGGCCCACTCCGGAAGAGGCTTCTGATCATAATGCTTTAAACCACACAGATTGCAATAATGGCAGCTGCACCAATGGAAGCGGTCATGCTTTCTAGCAGCTACAAATCATCTGTCCAAGTGCTATAGATGGGAGGGAAGTTCTAATTCTGTTTGCTGAACGACTCTGCCATTTTTAGATAGGAGTCTGGTATCGACCTTAGGAGTCTTCTGCGACTTTGATATTGGAGCCTCGATGCGACTGCCTTAAGCTGCCTCACTCCTCATTCCCATCATTCTATTCATTACAATCCTCCTCCTCACTCCCTCTTCCTCCGTCTCGGTAACCCAGCTAGCCTCCTCATTTCTACATCTCCTTCCGCCAACCACCTGGAAGCATTCACAAGTTGCAAAATATTGATCACTTGCTTTGCCAGCATAATTGGCGAACTGGCTATTGCGAACAGACGCGGCCAAAAGGGATTTATCTTATTCGCCCTCGCCATCTCTAGCGCACCTGCTCCGCGGAAATTCTGGGAGATAAGGAGACTGAGGGGGCCAGATTGTTGTGCGGTGATGGCGGGGGAGCTGAAAGAGAGCAGATAGACAGATATAAAGAACATTTCGTTAAGGGCGCAGAAGACGAAGAGGACTGTCTGTAAGGCGATTAGTACTTGTTTGGATGTATACTATATATAAGGTAGATAGTATATAGTAAGTTTTAAAGTAAAAATAAAAGGAAGTAAAACGTACTTTATTCGAATAGTATAAATTCAACCACCAACTCCTCTCCTTTTCCACTACCTTGTGGCTTCCCTTATTACTCATTACAAGTGATGTATACATATGCGCATAATGACTTGCCAGATCTAGACTTATTAGTCCTTGAAACACCAACATCCAACGCGGCCATGCCGAAGACAAGAACACGAGTAAGCAGGTAGTGGTGCACCGATCAGTGACCATATCTAGCATGGCTCCAAACCGGGAGGACTGCTCGAAGTACCGGGCGACAAGCCCATCGAGTGCGTCAAGCAGACAGGAGATGCTATAAATGGTGGTGCAGGTAAGGGGGTGTAGTGGCATGTAGTAGAGGGACGTGAAGGCGAGGAAGATGCGCGTGTAGCCTGTAGTATATTAAATGGGTTTACGTAGATCATTATATGCAACGAGTAGGAAGCCTTACCAATTATGTTTGGCCAGAGGAGGAATATGTTCTCACAGGGCTGTTCGGTCCGGTTGACTTCGTGGTCTGACATTGGAGGTGGAAAAGCAGTCGTAGGTAGCTAGCTATACCTTAGAAGGTTGGTTGTATAGATTCGGTTTCTTGACTGGGGCTAGGCAAGTATGCTTATTATGACAAAATATAAGACGAGGGGGCTATTATATGCTACAGAAGAGATTCAGCGAGAAAGTATATTATTTTCCAAGTTTTGATACGGTGCAAATAAGCTTTTGTAAGGGACTGGACTAGTCTAGTCATATGGCGCGTATATTAGCGCTGCTTAGTGATATTAAGCTGCGGGGAGACACATGGTCTGTATACTTATATTAAAGGTAGATTGGTTAGCTATAGAATTAATCAACTTTTAGATCTTACACATACTATTAGCCTGTATGCTTAAACTTTAATCGCCAGTCCTGGTTGGATGTGGCGGATGGGGCAGATTGACTCCGTAGCGTACAGGATATACTTGATATATCAGGGTGCATTCACGACCCCTGGATCTTGATGAACAATGGTAATAATGTTGGATAGTGGGTCAAGCTAGTCTTTTACGGCAAATTACTGACATGCAACCCCCCAAATAATTTTATTAATTCAGTAGGCTCTACGGGTTGGTACCCTAGAGGTCATACTCTGAGTGGTCGGAAGGCCTGGCCTGGCCTGTGCTTCGTAGTTATCACCGCCGGGACCACAACACGACGGGAACCTCGCAATCCAACAATAGTACGCACCTTATCCCTCATAATGGCGATCAGGCGGAACCATCGAGATAGGTGAGAATGCACTCTCCCAACTTGATGCTCAGTCACTAAAGTATTCTCGAAAAGTTGCTGCGCAGACGAACGGACAAATGTCGTTAGCTTGGGTACAATTACATGATCAATCTCCTGCCTCATACGGCATCTCAACGTGGTGGGGTTATTACGGGATAATACCACCAAGATAGCCGCTACTTTTTGGCTGCAGGTGTGCAGGCTCAAGGTCAAATCGATTCCTACGTTCCCACATCACCCTTCTTCTATATAGTTCCTCTTCTTAATAACATAGACTGTGTTATATATTTTAAGTCGAAAATTATTTCTGGTATTTCTTAAGTTTAAGCATCAATCTACCTTATCTTATTCAGCCAGATAGACTCCCTGTTCCGATTCCATATGTCCAATATAAGCCTCTAACCTTGACTCTCTGCATTAGTCTACATCTGCTTCGTCATAGCGATCTACCGTGTTCGCTCAACCTTCTCAAGCGCCGGCGTTACCTCTGTCATATATTCGGGATACAATAATAGGTAATGATCAGTAATACTATTAGTGTACCTCGGGGAAACCTATCCAAAGCGAGGACATCACAGCTGTGCTGTACAAACGGATGGTTGTTTTAGGTTTGGGAACTGCAAGATGGGATTGTGGACTTCTACTAAGGGCCTCAACAATAGGGAGACGTAGTTGGTAATAGCCTCATCATTCTAACAAACCCCTTGTAGCTTTGCTAATATTTCGCGGGGTGATAGTAGGTCATCCAACCTACTCACTCTGGCAGATAATGGTTGTCGCAGCCTTATTTGCTATTGCAAAGAGTTCCGCTGAAAGCTCCTGTAGGTATAGAGGCACATCTGTTCATGACTGAGTTGAATTACGATTCCTCGGAATTGAGGGGAGACATTGCGGCCGAATTGGCGCTTGGGTAGAATTCGCACACAATCGGCGCTTGCGAGCTTTGTCTTGAAGCCCCGCATGTACACGATGAGATGGTAGGGAAAGAAACAAGTTCTCTCTGCGCCTCCGTAAAGTGCGTCAGAGGAGGTCACTAGCATTAAGAAGAGAGTTGGGGATGGCTGGCACGCATAGAGAGCGAATTATACGCCGCGAAAAGCAGCGTTTTGATGCCGGTGAGTATGACACTACCCGCCTCTAAGATCTCTAGCAAAGAGGACGATCTGCAACTTGAGAATCGTCTATAATGCGCGTAACTCCTATAGTGTGAGCGTAGATTCTGGCATCTGCCGTGGCTATAAGCAATATTTGGAACCAACGATGAGCCACATTTGGATGCAATATCGTTGCTGCTTAAAAAATATTGGCGCTTGTGTCGTCTATGGCGCCTGGCATGTGCCCTTGGTCGTGCTTGACCAAAGGCTTCTTCCGCCGTCCCCGCCAACTTTTTCTCAAGTTAAAATAGTCCGCATGTATACCTAACGAGAGAACTCGATTCAATTGAGACGAGGAGACTTGGCTCTGTATAATATTAGCTATTCAAGATGTTAACGGCAAAGGATATCGGATAAGGTAAGAAGCAGCGCCTTGCCACAAACATGCACGGCTGATCGATAGGTCTCCCTTCTATGCAGTACGTCGAACTTTAGCAAAGCGTCAGATTTTGCGGCTTTTTATCCCCTGTACAAGCAATTAGAATCCGAAACTCAACGCTTAGAGGGCCTTCAGCCTCGGCAGTTAACCAGCCCTCAGCATCCCGTATCCCAAGCTCAGCCCTATGGGTAGAGTCCTCTACAAAATGCTCCCGAATTTTTAATATGCTTTCGAAACCTCGACAAAATAAGAAAAAGGGTGGATGATATATATACAGTCCTTAAGAATTTACAGAATTTATAAGCATTTTAAACTCCTATCAGAGATTGATTAATTTCAAATACAGATTAGAACAAATCAAGGCGTATACTCCATCTCCATTTAATAGACTTACTCTTTGATGATTTGATCTAGATTCCACATATTACCCTAAGCCAGCCTTGTTATATTCGAAGGCGTTGGTGGTAAACCCCCCTGCACGTAGTTTATAAACACTCCTGTTTCAAGGAGATCCTTAGAGGATAATGATATTTTCTTTAATAATTCCTCGATATTCAAAAGTAAACATTCTCTAGCAAATTATATTGCCGACCTTTCACCAACCAGCCTCCACTCTTTCGAATTCAAATATTTATTCCTGTTTATAAGAATTATAAATTGTCTCAACTCATCTACCCAACAACCCTCCTCACAGAAAGTATAACCTCGTACCTCTTATCCATCCATTCAAGAAGCAAATAAGCAACTATAAAAGGCGGCGCAACATAGAAAATCTGCCCGTGTATCCGTCGAGCGGTATTGAAGACTGAATTTCGCAATGCTCCTGCTAGAGGTCGTTGCCGGTTGGGAGATAGGCAGTAGATAGCGATGCCTACTTGTTTAGGCAATTCTGTAATTACAAAGTTGATTAGCCGTAGGAACTTTGAACGGGTGAAAGGACTAACTACACAGAAGGAAGGAATGTAGAAGGAAACTTACTCTCGTGGCCCCAGCAGAATACAGGACGTCTGAGTTTAAGAATAGTGAGTTGGTAGTTCTAGGAGTCAACCTTAAAAAGGTATCGGGCAAGTTAAACGTACATCCCGGGACGGGCATTTGGGTTGGGATTGTATTCCATTTTAGCCCTTCGCTTGCTCGCTAAGATAGATGGTGGGTGTATTCGTTGAACTGAAAGCTACTTCAATACTGGAGTGGATGGGGGATGGGGGATGGTCCTCTTATAGTAGTCTATATCTTGCCAAGCGGCACAGGGATAGTCAGGAACCAGAGCAAATCCGACATCTGAATGTACATACGGGGGTGCCGTGTGAAGGTATAGGTGTATAGGTGATTTTATATGGCCAAAGCTTTGGTTCTAACTTCGTTTAGTAAGCTTGATGCGTTTAGATAAGAAAACGCGCTTAGATAAGGGGCATGTGACCAAGGTAGTTTCATTAAACGAACTTCAACTTCCATATTTGATGCTTCCTCTGCAGTTCCCCCCCATTCTAGCTCTACATTCTAGTTCTATATTTGGAGACATCACTCTTATTCATGCCGAATCTCTTCCTTTTTCTCTCTCTCATCTCCGATCTCTGGACGATTTATGCCTCGGATTCGACGGAGCTTTCCACGCTCCACGTCTGGTTGTCTTACATGCCGATCAAGACGCAAGAAATGTGACGAAACAGCTCCCATATGCCGCAATTGCGACAAAAGGAATATTCAATGCTCGTGGCCTCCCCCTAAAGTACAGGAAGAGGTGGCCGATAAGGACTGTGTTAAAAAGGTTAGATACCAATATATCACATTGCATTTTTAGAGGTGCCGAGAGATTAAGTCGGAATCTGAAAAGAAGCGTCTTTCGAACCACAACGATTTCGAAACCCCCATAAGATCACCTACGAATAGCCCAACCACCCAAATCCCAGCACCAAACGGAACATCAACTCTCCAAACCTCAACCGAATCCGCACACTTCCCACCCTCTCTCCCAGGAACACCAACCAGACTCTGGTATCTTCAATGGGGCCTCCCCTACACCCGAGATTCCCTCTTAACATCCAGCTCTCGCCTCCTCTTCGACCGATACCTCTCTCAAACATCCAACCAACTTGGCATTACTCCCATTTCGAAGAATCCTTTTGTATATTATGTCCTCCCACTAGCATTCTCAAATGAGCTTGTCATGAATTGCGTATTGGCACTTTCAGGCGCGCATCTCTGTTCCGACGAGGCGGTTGATGGGGCCATGATCTCAGCCACTTGGTCGCATTATTCACTTGTACTTCGTGATCTCCAGGCAGCCCTATCCAACAGTACTCATGGAGATGGAAGGGAAACACTACACTTACTACTCATCACCTTACTCCTTTGCATGGTTGACGTAAGTCTCTTTCACCACCCTCCCCCCATTCCATTCCATGGCCTCATTCATCCTAACCTCCTACAGATTATCTCGGGTTCTCCGCACTCCACAATCCTCCATCACCTAATGGCAAGTCGACATCTCGTCCTCAACATCCTCTCTTCCCCCTCCCTCCTCTCAAATCCCGATCATCTCTCTCTCTGGGGATTCCTCTTAGAAATGTATTCTTACCGCGCCCTCGCTGCCTCTATAACCCCACGCGGGAACCTTTCTTCCCAACCCGTTATCAAATTAGATTCCTTCCTCGGCAACTTAGAAGGATTAAGTCAGTATCCCAGCTACGGAATATTTTTCGGGTGTGGACATGGCGTTTTTGAATTCATTCCCATGATCTCATCTCTTGTCACCCACCGATTATCCGAAGACTCAAGCACTATTCACACCTCCGAAATATACGCCAAATACAAAGCCCTCGAATCTAAGCTCCGTGACTGGAAACCAGCGGCGACAGAAATGACAATCGAGAAAGTAACGGCTTCGATAATCTACCAAAACGCCCTACTCATCTATCTCCACTCCTCCTTCCACCCCTTCCCAACCAGCCCGTCTCTTCTCTCTGAAATCGAAATCCGTACTGAAATTTGTTTTCCACTCCTATCCCTTTCTCCATCGCGACTAGAAGGCATACTTTTATGGCCCGCGATGATGATCGGGTCATGTTTGCAGAAAGATGAGGAGAGGAAGATCTTAAAGGGGGCATTTGAGAGGAGTAGGTATAGGATGAGGAGTGTGAGGAGGGGGATAGAATTACTTGAATATTTGTGGGCGGATAGTGATCCGAGAGCTTATGGGCCGCAGGGACTGGATTATGTGATGAAGAAAAGGGAGTTGAATTTGTGTTTCTCCTAGTGAGAATATGAATTGGACAAATCAAGGGAAAGAATTTTAGTCTGCACAAGATACCCATGAGTATCCGGAAGAATCAGTTTCAACGCAATCGTCCCTGGCTTTCGAGAATTCAAACGTGTTTTGAAGCATTCTAGTAGAAATTGTAGCACAGGTGATACTACAACACTGTTTAAAATAAATGTACTTATTCCATCACGTTCTACAAAAGTGATCATCGCCGAATCTTTGCGAGATGGGTCCAAAACGTCAGCATACTGCCTCAAAAGAATGTCAACGGTGCTGAATGGTATCTTCGGATCCGGGTGGTAAGTCGCTCTCTAGTGACAAGACAGTGACGCTGAGCATTGTTAATCAAAAAGTAACTCCCAGATTCGATATCACTATACCTTCATGTTCTTCCGAGACTATCTGAAAGAGGACAGATTTGTACGAGATGTCAGGCATCTTGACGGGCAGAGATGTCAGCAGGGTGTACTCAAGAACCAGTAAAAGTGGGATAATTCAACTCACTGAGAACTTGAATGGATGGCAGTATATATAGCTAGTTATCCTTGTAAGGCCAGATTTATCTTGAGGAGAGTCAATATTAACTGAAATTAGACATGACCGAGCGGTAGCATTGTCGTACGAAGCACGTTTTCGAAGTCCTAAAATCGTCAACCCCCATAGATTGAAAGGCCGGCACAACCCCGTCAGGATCAGCTAAACAACATTTTTGCTTCCTACTTGCTTTTCCTATTTTACGCAAAAGAAATTGCTGCTAAGTTCATAGAGGTATTCTATGTCTGCTTTGACCAAGCTAAGAGGCTGTGCTGATGCCCACCAACCGTCTTAGCCGAAATGTTACCTTCTTTTTACAAGTACTGTCGTGTTCATCTCTCATCATACAGCATTAGACTAACTCAAGGGTGTAAGATTATATGAGGCTTTTTTGAAAGTATTGCTCGAAGAATTAATTGAGGATCGACCGATTAGGCTATGTCAGTTGCACGTTTGGTAGGATCTCCACTATAGCTTCAACGAATATAAGCCAACTTCCGATGACGGAACTATGAGAGAATATTGCGCTTTCATCGTAATCCCTGGACGCTCTCAAGTGCTGATATGATAGGCCTGGTTGATCTGACTTCGTCGAGCTCATAAATATTAGCCAATATCACATTGGGACGCGTCGATAGAGCCGATCAAATCTTGTGCAAGCTCTACAATTTCCAAGGCTCTTTTCCACACGTGGTTCGAGGAATGGCCAGAAACTGCCTAGAGTTGTCTGCTACGATTATGTCCCGACAGACAGTTTCTTTCTTGCTTAAACTCGACATATCGAATAAATTAGGGGGCTGAAATGAAGACTAGATTCTCTTATTTTCAAGTTTGAGCTGCGGAGATCTCCTCACTGTCATACTCATCCCCCTATGATTTTTTAATTATATAAGTATATAATATTTTATTAACTTATAAAAATTTAATTAAAATTAAAATTTATTATTATATTATAAGATTATTTAATTATATATTAATTTTTTATTCTTTTATTAATTAAATTTATTTAAGTTATATAATAATAAATACTAATATTAATTATATATAACTTTAAATATATATATTAACTAAATACTAATACTAAAGTATAACTTATTAAAGTCTTTAAATAAAAAGTAAATTAAATTAATTTATTCTTAGAGTATAAAATAATATAAATACTCCTTATAGAATTTCTCTATAGGTTGTTGTTGCCTGGCTACAGCGTGCGTATAAAGCGAATACGGTATACTACCCCCATGGTCTAATGACTTTTTACCGTGGCCTTCATACTATATATAATACACGGGCCGCCTTAGCCCTAAGCTAGGCTTGCGTAGTGGCTAGTTTCTGTCTGTAGGACTATCCTATACTATACTATAGGCAATTCCAGTACAATCTCCAAGGTCGGCGTGTAAAACCTTTTTATTAGACCCGTCTACATTTGCTGAATAGACACTACCAAGGAGGTCTGTAAAGAACATCCAACCATTCAGCTCATCGATCGTGAGTCCAATACCTTCATGTAACTTTCTTGACAAGACGTGCTTCTCCATTAACTTCAAGGACCCATCCTCAGCACCCGCCACACGCGCACAATTAACTGTGTTCCCACGTGGAGGATCTCCTCTATCCGTCCAGTACAGAATCTTCGTCACAGTGTCGATGTGGAGGTCTATAGGCTCTGGAAGTCCCTCAAAGAGCAGTTCGATATCACTGCGTGTATCAGGGGCCTCCCATTTCAACCCGACGAGTGGAGCCCGAAATATGCGTCCTTTGTTGCCTTTCGAAAAACCCTTCTGCGTCCAATACACCGCTCCAGCTTCAGTGTCCACAGCAATCCCAACACACCATCGAGTTTGATCCACGCGATCTTCTGAGCCCTCTCCTGTCTGGATGAGCGTTTCCATATTGGATCCGTCAAGACTACAACGCATCACACGCATGCCTTCACGATCACACCAGTAAAGGTCTGGGCCTCTTTCCTTGGACCGGGCAATTATGAGTTGCTTGGGCGTGTGAATCAGGCCCTGAGGGACAATTGTCGTGATGTTGCTACCATCAAGGTCGCAACGTTGAATGGAGCCGTCCAAGATACCGCTCGGTGACGACCCCATGTTGGTCCAGTACACATGGCCTCTCTCTGAGTCCACGGCTATTCCATCTGGGAGGTATTTCAAGCCTGTTACTAGCTCGCTAAGGCCTGATCCGTCGGGGTTGCAAGTCAAGATACGGCCGTTGTGGTTTGGGAACGAGCTGAGACCCAAGTCGATGATGTATAAGCGGCCTTTGGTAGGAGATGCTGCTAAAGACATTGAAATTGAGTAGGATTTGGTGAGCTTCAACTTTGTACTATGGCTCAGTCTGGAAAAGTGACATGCGATATCTTCGTTGTAAGGTTTAGAGTAAAGAGCGGAAGTCAAAGTTTTCTGAGCCTCAAAACAGGGAAAGAAATGTGTCTAAATAGTTGAAAGAATTGGCCACACTGTGCCATTCTGGGCAAGGTTATTGACAGATCGAGACTGTTACCCGCGTTGTTCCGATTAAAAAATATCTCCGGCCCCACAAACGGAGATATTTAAATACCTCTTACTCTGCGTGTTATACATGCGTCGGCATTGCCAACCTGCCATTATGCCATTGAACTTGCAACCGCATGAGCAAGCTGCATCTCAGGCCGGCCCTGACCACACTGGTTCCAATAAGGCTGGATGGGAGGCCCGAGACTCTCCGGAGAAAATCTCGGAGAAAAATCAGACAACTTCGAAGGTCTCGGATTTATTTCTTCTCGGCTCGGTTTGCTCCATTTCAACATCTAAAGACACTCTTACTCCGTTATGACATATTTGTATTCCGGGCAACGAGATGACCCTGCGGCTTCGCCACACAATTGAATGCCATGCTACGGTAAGACCGGCAAGCAGGTTATATATTCAGCAAGTGTTTTGCCTCTACTTCTATCTTCTCGCTGAATATCTCAAGCATCTTGTCACTTACCCTCTTATTAGGTCTCACTCAGTTTTCACGCTATTTCCAATCAAGCATACTGTCTTCCAAACCATTCCATTATCGCCGCCCTTGCCTCCACGAAACGAGGACCTGTATCATTCTGATGGCATACTCTTGGAGCGCTCCAAATGTCACAGAACGGCCTGTTGCTATCATTGGTGGAGGGGTACTCGGTCGCCGGCTGTGTATGATGTGGTCTTGCACCGGCAACAAAGTTGTACTCTACGAGCGGATTCCAGAAGTTGCTTCTGCCGCTATTTCATATGTTGAAGAGAACCTTGAAACGCAAGTTAAGGCCATTCAAGGCAAGCGTGGTATGGTGCGCGTAGCTTCTTCAATGGAAGATGCAGTGAAAGAAGCCTGGATGGTTATTGAGGCTGTTCCCGAACGCCTTGATATCAAGATTCCCTTGTTCGGCGAGTTGGATCGAATAACGCAACCGGATTGCATCCTAGCCACAAACTCCTCTTCATACAAGTCCAGCCAAATGATCGAACAAGTCGAGAGAAAATACCGGGTCTGCAATACCCACTATTTTATGCCGCCAGCTATGAACCCGGTCGAGATTATGAGCTGTGGACACACTGATCTGGCCATCATTGGGCATTTGATGAAGGAGGCAAAAGCTGTGGGTTTTACTCCAATCCATGCCAGAAAGGAATCTACGGGTTTTATTTTCAACCGCATTTGGGCGGCCATGAAGCGTGAGAGCCTGTTGGTCATTCAGCAAGGCGTCGCAACAGCGGAGGATATCGACCTCATGTTCACGTCAAACTTCAACGCAAATACTGGCATCTGTGAGCTTATGGATAGGGTTGGATTGGACACTGTGTACAATATCGAAAAGCACTACGTGGAAGAGCGGCATTTGGAGAGTTCGACAATTGACTGGTTGAAACTGAATTATGTCGATAAAGGCAACCTTGGGAACAAGAGTGGCAAAGGATTGTTGGGAAACTGAGGATCTGTATCTATTCAATAGTATAATGAAAATTTGTCCCAAGGGTACTTTAGTAATACGAATCAAAATTTTGCAAGAATGAGATCATGGTAAGAATTATATCTAGTGTAGAATTTTGTGAGTTCCATAACCATGCAACTCTTGGGGATTGGTAGAGACTGTTACAAACAGTAAATTTACTTAGCAGTCTGTACAACAACTGCCAAAAGTGAGACATGTCAGGGAACAAGAAACAACCATTCAAATAGAGAACGACCATAGAATTAAACTGTTATCTTGATGAAAATGTCTTAACCGAAAATTAAATGTACAGCGCCATTGCATGCATGCTATTCACCCATTTACATTTATCCTCTATCCCACATATAAAATTTGTCTAATACCCAGTCGAAAAATTTAACTCAGTAGTCTCTCAGAAAACTTGAAAATTGCCCCCAGTCCCGAGCAGCCATCTACGCCTTCTCATTTGGTTCAGGCCAGTTTGTGCGCTTCTTGGCGCGGACATAGAGATTAACAGGTCTAATTAATTGAAAGTCCGGATCGTATTCCACAGCCTCATTGCTGTCAATTGAGAACTCGTAGCGATATACCAGCTCAGGCAAAAGGACCTTGACTTCAGCCAGGGCTAAGTTGAAGCCGATACACCCACGAGGACCTGTCGCGAATGGGAGATACGAGCCAGCTGGCCTATTCTTCACCTCCTCTGTATCCCAACGATCTGGGTCGAAGCGTTGCGGATTATTCCAAATCTTAGGGTTGGTGTGAATAGCATGGAGCGCGGGAATTATAATTTCATCTGCAGGAAGACGATAACCGCCTGGAAGGATGACCTCAGTCTTTGATGTTCGGCCGGGCTGGTAGGAAGGGTTGTGTAATCGTTGCGTTTCCTTGATAAATTTATCCAGGAAAGGTAAGGAACCAGACAGTTCTGGGGTCCACTGAGTGTTTTTATTGATTCCGTGATTAACGAGTTCTTGTACCAGGCGTTCTTGGTTTCCAGGATAGGCTACCAAACAGTATAACAACCAAGAGAGCAGAGAGGAGGTTGTTGTGAAACCAGCGCCTGCAATAACAACAATGTTGGAGTAGACCAAATCAATTGGCAGTTTTTCGCCTTGGTTATCGATAGCACGAAGAAGGTAGTCAAGGACGCATCTTGCCTCAAGAGCAGCCTCATGAAGTGGGAGATCCCTTCCCATAGAAAGTCGAGCAGCATCAACTTCAACTGCTAAGGCGCCGTACAGTTCTTTCCTGTAATTGCGCAGTCTCTGAGGGTCTCCAAATGGTAGAAGTGCATACCATTGACCTCTCGAAGTGACCTTTTTATTCAGAGCCAGCGTCGTTGCTATCATTGACACCATCGAGTGTAGGGGGGACTCGATGGTATCCATGTGACCGAAGTCCATACCCAACACGATTTTCCCAATAAAGCCGGAGGCCAGCTTAAGCATGTACTGATAGACATTCCAGGACTCGTTTCGTGCATCGAGCTCGTCAAAAACTTTGAAAGAATCGCGAACGCAATTTTGCATCAACGGCGTGTAATGGCGCACGGCTTTTGGGCTCATGCAAGGCGGAATAAACTTGTGACCTGCAGCCCAATTGGCTGTCTCAGTATCCCCCAGAAAGATGGCGCTATTGTCCTTGATCCCATAGAGCGGGTGGTTCGGAGTGATTTTCTTGGTGAAATATTGAGATTCGCCGAAAGCAAGCAAGCTCACGGCAGGATCATTGGTGAGATATGTGGTTTTTCCCATGTTGGTGGTCTTGATGATTGAGCCGTACTTCTTGAAGAGTCTGTCGTGATTGCCAAGGTGATCGGGAAAGATTTCGTAGAAACTCCCCACTGCAGGGAGGCCCTGTGGTCCTTGAATCTGTCGGACTTTCCCACCATCCAGCGTAATAGCAACAGGTTCTGGACTAGCAAGGACATCGCTCAGGGAGCTCAACTCCTGTTCGTCGTTTTGGAAACCTAGTTCTGGAAACACCAAGTCAGTATAACCAGCTGAGAATTCCATTTGCCACGCAAATTTCTTAGCTTACCTTGCTTTCCCGCAATGTGGAAGGCGCCTGCGAGTGTCTTTTGCAAAGCCTTCAAATCATCCTTCTCGCCGACCAGAATCTCTGTGGCCGTAGATGGCTCATCGCCGAATAAATAGAATCTTTGCGTGGTCATCATCAGAAGAGTCTACGGTTGAGTGGTACTAATGGGTATGAGTTTCTTGATTATGAGAAGTGAGGAGAAAAAACAAATTTGGGACATTGGAACACGTTGAATTATTTATATCCTGTACCGAGTCAACATTTAAATACTTAAATACGTCATGAACTGTCGGATCTGACGGCTACGAGTCAGGAAGACCCCTCGTCGAGTTTACGGAGAAAACTAACGCAGAAAATTCCATTTCGGAGAAAGTCTGCGGAGAAATGCGAGTCTCGGAGATATTTCCCAGCTACAGTCGGGATCTTAATTGACCCTTATTAATGCCGATTTCTCTCTACATATATAAGTTGGATCATCCATCAGATGAGTATTCTGCTCCGTCACACCCAAGCAGCAGCCAAACTTCCCCTTTCTCACGAGCATTATCCATTCCATTTTCTGTGATTGCATAGCCCCAGGTTCTCAACATGGCAAAGACCTTCACACGAGCTGAGATTGAAGCACATAAGAAGCCTGATGATCTGTGGATTGTGATACACAACAAGGGTTCGTTCTATCTCCACTCCAGTTCGGGGCTTGAAACTAGACATAAGTTACCAATTTTCTAACATTGAAAATATAGTCTACGATATCTCAGCATATCGAGAAGACCACCCAGGCGGTGCAGAGCTGCTGGTTGAAGTAGGAGGTGCCGATGCCACTCAAGCATTTGAAGATGTTGGCCACTCGGATGATGCAAGAGAGCTTTTAGAACCTCTTCTGATTGGGGAAGTTACTGAAGATGCAGGTTTCCCCTTTATGAAATGCTCGGCCGAAGCACTTACTGACTCTCTTCCAAAGGATGCCCACGAAGTCATCGAGACTTATCGTCCCACGTTTGAAACGATAGCTACTGCAAACGACCTTCGGTCACCTAAAGCAAAATCGCCACGACTAAGAACTACGGCTTGTGCGTCTATACTCATCATCGGAGCTGGGGCTCTTTTATACTCCAGGAAAGCGCCCATCGGATTGCCACCTGTGTCGCTCGATCAAATAAAAGCCCTTTTGCCTAGTCGTGACCCCAGAGCAACTGGAGGTTTCTGGAAAGGCTTCGTAGTGGCATCAATCGTCCATGTCTCTACCACAGTGGGGGGATTCTTCCATCTGGAAAAGCTTCTAGACTTTCAGATGGACTTTCAAAAGTTCCCTTCTCACAAGGTTGCATCTTTGAGGACACACGCTCCCCAAAAACCACTGATCCAACCCGTACTACATCCACAACAATGGCGCAAGTTCCCCTTAATACGCAAGGATGCCCTTTCAACGAATGTGTACCGTTTTGTTTTCAGCCTTCCGAAGTCAAAAGATGTTCTAGGTCTACCGACTGGTCAGCACGTTGCCATACGCGCAGAAATTAATGGAAATATGGTCAGCAGATCCTATACGCCTATATCGAACAATACCGATCTTGGACGCATGGAATTGATTGTCAAAGTCTACCCGGGTGGTCTGATTACCAACTATCTCACCTCACTCAAGCTACACGACTTGGTGGAGTTCCGTGGCCCCAAGGGAGCAATGAAGTACCATCGCGATCTCTGTAAGAACCTTGGGATGATTGCGGGGGGAACAGGAATCACGCCCATGTATCAATTGATCCGAGCTATCTGCGAAGATCCAAAAGACAACACCAAGATCACTCTGCTTTACGCCAACCAGACCGAAGCCGATATCTTGCTTCGTCAAGAACTGGATGAGTTTGCATGCAAATTCCCACACAAGTTCAATGTCTGGTATGTATTAAGCAATGCACCCTCCAAGTGGCAATATGGGAAGGGCTTCATTACGAAGGACACAATCAAGGAAAAACTGGCTGCGCCATCACCTGACACAAAGGTTCATCTTTGCGGGCCGCCACCCATGATCAATGCCATGAAATCGGCGTTGACCGAGCTGGGGTTTGAGGCCCCGAGTCCCATCAGTAAACCCTCTGATCAAATCTTCCTTTTTTAGCATTGTTTGGATTTGGAACGAGGGAACATAGAATTAATGGATTCGGGACACTTGAGGCCCTGTTTCGGACTTGGAACCGCGGACGGATAGCACAGCAACATATGCACTATTCGCCCCTCTCAATACCACAAGCATATAACCCCAATCTGGGCTCATATATGATAGAACTATCAGGCTTCTCGGACATCGCCTTCTCATTTATAAATAAGCATAGACAAATTGTAATATATGGGAGAAGCTACATCATGTATCTAGTAGCATTGACAACTCTGCGACCAATTTTGAAAGATTCGCACTGAATCCACTTCTAATGCTTGTGGTTTCGTCGTAGCTGCTTCCAAGTGATACCATCAGAGACCTCACCAAACTCCCCCATTCTAATCTATCAACGCCACGGCCTCGAGTTAACAAGAACTTAGCAGCAGTAATGGTCGCTTGAATCAGAGACCAGTAATGACTCGACAATATTGAAAACTGACGTAACTTCAAAAAAGACTCAACAATCGCAACACACTTTTCAGTAAGATTACATAGCACCGGGTGATATGCGTCATAGTCTTCAGCCGAAGGTGCTTGAATGATCGAATTCAGCAGGTGAGAAGCAGCATGGTTTTTGTAAATGGTTACCGCAAAGTATTCGACGTGTTGTCGCGGGGAAATACAATTGACAACATCAAGCAGATGTGGCTGAGCCTTGAGATGAATATCCTCAATCCTTTGCACTAATTTTTCAACTTGCTCCTGAGGTAGAGACTTATTAGCTTCTTCGGTCAAGAGCTCTTGGCGACAAAAGTCATGGCAAACACCACAGATGCGATTGATCACGTCTGTAAAACTGTAGCGGCCATTTGGGTCCAAGATCGGTGGAAACCGCGCCTTCGCTGATAGGCTCCCGCATGGACGGCCATAGCAAAAGCTTAAGGTTACATCTTGCCAAACAATAGCCCACCTATGCAGTGATCAGCCTTTGCACAGATCATAAGAAATGTAGTACACGCGGAATAGATTAGGAAAATATATATTTTCCTACTAACCAAAGTCTCAATTTTGCATTGTGTGAATCGTCACTGGCATTTCTATTCATAGGGGTTGCATGCACCTCACAGCATCCAATTACCTGCGCATGGCGAATGGTAAGACCTTTGATTTGGGAGTCAGCGGACCGCTTGATTGTGGCCACAGAAGGCACTTCTCTGCTTAAACATACCCAGTAAAGACCATGCAGCACTCGAATGCATATCATTCCGCAGGCTGATTCCGATATTCAACAGAGCCTGGATCGAGTTTAGAGAAGGATTGATTAGGTAATTGACTTTGCGGAGGCATGAGAATGATATACTCCCTTTGGACACATAAGCTGATTTATTGCAGAAGAGATGCGGGATTTAAGACTCACCAAATACTTTGGAGTTTAGTTCAGCCTCGCGATCTATGGTGCTTATACACTGAGCGCCGCAGGCAATAACTGCAAATAGTAGTGCGAACCAGGAGGCGTCTTGATGATTCAAAGCACTAGATATGTTGTTTGCGTTGGTTATAACTTGATCTCTGTTGTCGAGAAGAGAACGGAGCTGAGCATCAAAAAGCTCAGGATCTACCAATCCGGGATATATTGGAAGAAGAATATCGGTATACATCTGGAAGTACCTGAAATTGAAGAACGATTAGCAATTCATAAGAGTAAAGAGACAGTGTAACTAGAGCCTTTCAGACGTAGTGGATAGATAATCTTTGTGTGGGGAAGACCCTTGCAACTTACCTCTGGATTTGGACATTAGAAGGTAGGGCTAGGCAGAGATCTGCGATAGTCTTCCGTGGGGAATATAAATCTTCAAAAGGTAGGACAATATCCTGCCCATCGCCAATAAGTTCGAAAAGGTTTTCAGACCAAGTTCTGTTCAGAGGTTGGGGTGTTAGCGGTGAGATACCCATCAAAACAGCTGAGTTATCGACGGCTGAAGAGGCCTGGCCACCCTCGTAGGAACTTGTTTGTTGAATAGATGGATCTATTGCATTATAATTGGAGATGAAACCCGGAGAGGTAGGTGGCAGTGGTAGTATTGACGACGATTGTCCGTCTCCTACCGAATCTGGTGCATCCCTGGATTCCGCTTGTGATACTAACAGAGCTCGTCGAGCCCCTGCTCTTGGATCACCATCGGAAATATGCGAAGTTTCCCAAGATGTATTTTCACTAACAGTACCCGTTAAGGACGGGTTCGTTGAAGGCTCGAAGGACCCAGAACGGGATTCTCTGTCCAAATCAGCAAACAATCCTAACAAGCCTTGGATTGCTCCCGCAAGAGCCGCCAAAGCTACTAGGGCCTTACAAACTTGAATATGGTTCCATGGAACATAGCTGGGGGTGAGATCTTAGGGCGCAACTGCTGCAAGGAACGCCATCGCATTTGACTTTCCGCTGCCGGCAAGGATAGCAGGCTTTGGGCTGTCGTTGCTTCCGTGGTTTCTTAGATACCTTCAATATTGGCTGGTTACCAATGATAGGCATTGCAAACTGAGCAGAATTAATGGTACTCCTTTATTTATAGCTTCCTAGACTATTAGCGCAGGGCTTCAAGTTGAGGGTCTTTCTGGCCAAACCAAAAGACTATTTTGTTAATCGTTTATGTCTCGTAATTCCTTGATTTCTAATGAGTGACTATTCTACCCTAATATAGACTCTGAATAGGGGAATTTTGGAAAGTTCGGAGTAAGGAATGACGTAATAATCATGTGAAAACAGGTGGACAAAACCTTAGAAAACCATATTAGCTTTGACCTCTAAAACGATCGATATCATTGGTAGGTAGCGGAGCCTTTACCTTGCACATACAGATTTCTTAAGTGTCTCTTTTTTCTGTCGACAAGGTCTTGAGAATGCTCAAATAGCGCTACTGTGCCAGTTAGGAAACTGAATCAATTAAGAAGTTAGGGGTAAAATTCAGAAAGCTCTGCTTGGAAGAAGCCGCTAATTCCGGAGCTAAGACCGATCCGGCCTAGCTCAGCATTAGAACGCGAGTCCCCGACAACATTTCATTACAATGCTACCATTTCTATATATAAAACTAGATAAAATCTGTAAAATTTTATTTAAAGTATCTCTATGAGCGTGAGGAGAATATATCTTTCCGAACTCCCGAATCTAACATCTAAAGTGTGGAAGCGAAATAGGCTAGTAAGATCTTCGATAATACTATTACTAGAGTTTATCTTTAGAAATTAATAATTAAAGATAGAATGAAGCTATTAAAAAAACTTTATATAGATTAAATATTTTTATTAAATAGAGGATTTTTAAGGTGTATAGTATATATAGCTAGGGCTTATATATCCGTCGTTATTAATTTTCTAAAATTTAATTCTAAGTACTAACTTTATAAATTAATAACTAGGGTATACAAACTCTAACTCTAATCTTATCCCCTTTAAACTAACTAGAATTTTTAGAGTTGGGAATTTATAGTAGAGTACTTTATATTTTTAGTTAATAGTAGTATAGACTATAAAAGTTCTTACTTTATTAATGCGACTACGTACAATTACGAATAGTATTCTTCGTTATGGTGTTTGGCATTGGTATAGTATACAGAACGTGGTTGTGAATGGAGATAAAGGATGGAGATGAATTAGGATTTGATTAGGAATAGATTCGGAAGGGAAGATGAACTACGGCTGCTTATAAGGGTGACGTCCGTCTCTGGTATTCAGCATGCCACATTTTAGCAGAAGATAAAGCGAGCCAGAGTAGCGCAAGCCAAGATCAAGACTCAAGAGTTAAATGATCTAGCCTTTACTCTAATCTTAGCGCATCGTCCTCGAACTACGCTCTGTATTTTGTATGACTCCAGTCCGCCAAAACTTGAATGCTAGCAATGACCTTATATGTCCCTATAACCGACAAGATATCGCTAAGAGGTCATTGCCCTAGACGATGTGTCGTTGTCAGTACGGCCAATTTTCAAGGTTTAAGGAACTTGGCCTGCAATACTCACAATATCGCCTTTCTCCTTATAATACCAATAAATCTTTCCTAATTATATCCCTCGACAGACACGAGCGGTATTCCGATACTCGCCAGCTCCTCTCCCAACTCGTTTAACGATTTATGCGAGAGGCGCTCACGGAAGATTAACTTAAGTACTACTAGGAGACGGTTAAATGGAAGAGTCTACTCTAGGCTCTTGCTCACCTAGTCTATTGCTATAAGTTCTATACTCGAATAAGGCACATGTCTAAGAGACCTCCAAATTAACTACCTTAGTTATAGTATAGAAAAGTCATGTGATATTCCTTCCAACGAAGCGACTCCGAAGGCTTACGAAGGTACAGGCAATAAGTATTGTCTCACCGCCTTCGCAGTGGTACGTTAATATGACCCTATAACATGCGCTGTAGTAGTATTTTGCGTGGTAGAAACAAAAGCGGTGAGACAATACTTTCCCCTGTATCTCCGCAGTGACCGAGTTTCAAGCCTCACCAGACTAACCGCCTTATTTAAGCATACAGTACGAAGCTTCAGCCCAAAAGTCCTAGCACTCGCTAGACAAGGGTGTGTTGGCGAGAGCTACTCTCCCCCCGCCAAATAGAGGTTATTTGGTGGGCTCCGTGGGTCGGAGCTATGAACGGTATACTCTGAGTGGTCAGAAACCTTGAGAAGTCCCCGTCTGCCAGACTCTGCCTCGTTGCATAGGCCAAAATCTAGTCTATTGTAAATTGTCAGGCGTACGTAGAAATTTTAAGAGGCCTGTCAGGGTATCGCTAGGCCACGAAAGTAGTACTTTCTATTTGTTAGACCCCCTGGACAGCCCGGACCACCCGCCCACCGAATAACCTATAAGCACCGCTAAAAGGAGATTTGCTTTAGGCTCTTCATGTACGAAAGGAGGTCAAAAGAAATAAGCGTCACCCCCATTGGCTCGCGTCTAGCACTTCAGGGTCTTCAGGGTGCGCCATCTTGATACTACCGTCTTGAAACTATGTATATTCAGTCACGCTAGGCAAGGGAGTCACGCTTATTTCTTCGGACCCCCTTTCTCCACACTTTTGGGAAAATCTTTTGTAATAAAAATTGCTAAAATTAATTTAAAAAGCCTAGGCTATCCCCTGAGCAAACAATTATATTAAGGCCCTTAAAAGCAAAAAATTAAATCGTCGTGTTGTTATTGTATTGCAAAATACATGAAAATATTTGTATAGGTAACGTATCGCTGGGACTTGACGTATCGCCGTGCCTTACTAAAGTAAGGTCGTGCGGTTAAGAGTGTTGCTAGGCGACAGGATGATGGAGCTTGGCAGTAATGATCCCTGTCTAGCGAGTGCTAAGACTTTTGGGCCAAAGCGTCGTATTATCTCACCAATAATTTGATACCTCGGCTTCTCTTAGCAATCCGGTGTAGGTTGAACTCGAGGCCTGATTGGACGGCAGTACGACATGGAGCCTGTCAGCGTCTTCTTTGGATGAGGCCTAAAATAATATTACCAAGGGTTGACTACGCCCGCGCTTAGGTTGAAACTCTGTTGTGCGGCGCAGCGCTCGGCATGAGGACAATATGCAGCCTTATCCGTTCGTCTTATACATTGTGGCTCTTTTCTCCTTTCCCTAAATTTTTCCTAGTTTTTAGCATTATTGAAAGTCTCACTACCTCAACATGACCAGTGTTCATCCGGCCGAGACAAACTTCGGGGTCGTCACATCGTGGTATCCGCTCACAACCACTTTTTCTGCTCCAGAAAGTTGTTTTTCCACCTTTTTCGCTCATGGCGATTTCGCCGATAATCCAGCCTTTGCCTTTGATCCTACTTATGGTTCCGTTGTCGATCCACAAGAAAGATGTCAGCCCCAAGATCAAACATCGTGGTGGGGTCAAGCCGCTTCCAGCTCGACGACGACATACCTTCTAGGACCTTTCATATGCCCTGCTGCATACACTACGGCGACGACATCAGCCCTGAATTCCTTCAGCACAATTGTGGGTTGCTGCCCATCGTAAGTCGAATACTTCCGTATGTAACCCCATGTACTCGCTAATGTAGTTGGCACAGTGGCTACGACTTCCGAGCTCTCTGGTCTGCGCCCAATCCCTCTCAATGCGTGTCGACGCTTACCGCGGGTCAAGTCATCACCTATGCTAGCCCTGTAGGGAATTCATGGACGGTAACGACTGGGAATCGGTCAACGGCGGCTGCAGTGACTGCCGTCCAAATCAATGGGTATATATTCGCTGTCTCGAGCACAAGTACTTCGACCACAGGTGCTTCGACCACCGCAACTACAAGCTCCATCTCATCAAGTACGGGTTCCACAACTGCGTCGGACCATTCTGGCGGCTTATCCACCGGCGCCGTAGTGGCCATCTCGGTTGTAACTACAGTTGTTGCTATCCTTTTCCTCGGCGCCTTAGGCCTTTTTATTTTACGGCAACGGCGTTCTCGCAGGTTGCAAAAGCCTGAAACTATCCCCTTCGTACCTTACCAGAATAATGGAGCGTCAAACGAGCTCGGTGCTAGCACTGCCGGGACACCATATATAGCCAAAAGCGAAGTACAACAAGTAAGAGCGCAGCGTATGCATGAGATAGGCGAACCCGAGACTATTCACGAATTAAATGCAGGAGATGTTAGGAGTTGACATTAGGACAGGGTAGTCTGGACTCTATGGGTCTGAAGGGAGCACTTTGTGAGTGCGCCTAGTATAATTGATGTTTAGAAAGTATATATAATAATTAAACGTCTCGACTGTAGACTAACGATAGGGAGGTTAATAATAGATTATATTCTTGATTCTGTAACATTTACTTACGCCCGTTCACGATGGCTGTTTATCAGTGCAACGGAAAGAGTCATCACTATAGCTAAAGGAGCCTCTATCTTTGGAAACTATGCATGGAGAGACGAGGGAGCCGTATTGTAGAATCTTCGTCATGATGCTTTGCCGGATGATTTATACTTGCGGTATCTGATAGGCCGAGCCACCTATGTATATACATCTCCGACGTATAACTTTACGTTAACAAATCGATTTGCTTCTTAGAAGGAGGTACGACAGAGAAGAAGATTGTTTCCCGGGGGGCAATATTACTAGAAAATAGACTTTCTTAACGTAAAACTTAGTATAATCTTAGCAGACTTTTTTTCCTAACCGGACGTACACTGGTAGTCGAGAAAAATCACGTGATTTTTGTAGGGGAAAATTAAACTAGGAAATTAGATCTAAATAGAACTAAAATAAGTAGAAATATAAATTATATAATATTAAAAAAATTTAGGGGTTAACTAATATAACTTTTGTTAATAAAAAGAAATAAATATTATTAAATTTAACTTCTTATAATAAATATATTAATATAATTAAAATACTTCTTAAGAAGAAAACTAATATAACTATTATAAATAATAATAAATAAATACTATTAAATTTAACCTTTAATAATAAATATATTAATATAATTAAGATCCTTCTTAAGAAGAGAGCTAATATAGTTGTTACTAATAAGGAGAGACGTATACTATTAAATTCTACCTCTAATAACAAATACGTTAATATAGTTAATTAAGATACTTCTTAAAAAGGGAGCCGATATAGCTGTTGCGGACAATAATATATGGACACCATTTAATTCAGCCTCTAACTAATACATTAATGTAGTCAAGCTTCTACTAGACAATGGCGCCGATATAATGGTTCTAGACAAGGCTGGACGTATACTAATATAAGTTGTAGCTGAGAATAGACACAAGTCTGTCGTTAACTTACTTTTAGAATATTTCGATTTATCTAAGTTTACACCTAATGTCCTTGTAGATCTACTCTATACTTCGGCCTATAGAGGCTTCTTTTCCTTGTTGCGGCTCATTATTGAAGACCATCAAGTAGACTATAATCAAACAGACATCCAAGGGAGGAATGTAGCTTATTTTGTTATACGCGGTAGCTACTTCAATATATTAGAGTATTTATTATCTATAGGAACAAATTCTTCTAGGGTGAATATACAAGGGAATTATATTCTCTATTATACGGCCTCGGGTACCTAATTTGACGGGGTACAGAAGACGATTCCATTTTATATTAAAATTCCAGCATACTACAATACTTAGTTGCCTATCGTTACCACTACCGACCCGGATAGCAATTAGACTCTGTATTCAATTGCTGTCTTTTACTAAAATAAGAACCTTTTGCATAATTTAGGAAAAGGCACGCATGTACTATCTAGTGTAGACCTCGATGCGTTAGGTTTCTTGAGCTCAGATGAATCGTTAGAAGCAAAAAAAACACGGATCATATATGTGTAATAGATGTAAACATGTATGTACGCCGGTCCATTCTATCTTACAGTTCTAACAGATTCAGGATATCTATGGCGCCCGTTGTCGCTGCTTGGATTGTATGGATTTTGATTACTGTTTTATATATAAATTGAATTCACATCTTATATATCTAAATCATAAATTCGAGATAGTCTTACCGGAAGACTAGAAAGTTTGGCATTAACAAGAAATTTTTTTTTTCAAGGTCTACTAGGTGCAGGCCACCGGCTCAGTAAGACTATATTCATTTTAGGTATACAATGAAGAGTCTTATAGTATCTCAAAGACCGACCTCTCCTTTTGACAACTATACTTGATCCCCTTCGCTATCTTAAGCTATACTCTCTGGACCTTATTGACTCTATCCTTAATACAATTAACAACGGAGTACTAGTTATGTTGTCTTCTAAACCTGCGGATGATATATATAAGATATTCACCACCCTACGACTCTCTTGCTGATTCTAGCTTCGCACGTATACCGAGCTTTCTTAACGTTAATCCTACTAGAGCCGGTATTTAAATCCGTCTATAATCGTCATCTACTACGTAAGGCCTTCGTTAACACTGATGGGACTGGTGCCCGAACGCGGCAATAGGGCGTAGGGTGAAGGTGTGTGGCAGCTGGCGGGACTACTGGAAATAACGTCTGGTATGGGAGTAGATAGTGGATGTATGAGCCTAGATTAAATTAGAATGTGGTATATGGACATATGCAAATAAATTGTGAGTACCGACCCTCGGAAATGGAGGGAAAGTTGCAGGCTCTATATATATGCCTAGAGGCATCAAAATAGGTCTATAACCCATACTGTTGGGATCACCAGGGTGAGTATACTCGTAAGAATATAGGTACGATTGGTTTGTATTATAATAGTTGATTGATTGATAGATAGATAGATGATACAGAATAGAAACGAATGCTACGATATAAGTAGCCCTCGGCTACTTGGCTCGCTTACGGGACCTTGATAGTTCGGTACTATATTCCCAGCACATACAAAATTGGCTAATTTGGATGTACAAAGATATGCGTGTGCAGGCTACAAATATGCTCGTTAAAATGAAATGTTACGCCAGTGGGTCCTGCTAGGATTGTCACAGAGACAGCCCATCCTGCAAGTACATCGCCGATCTCGCTTAGAATGGCAGTTAACTCCGTCGGCACAGCACCAGGAAAGGAAGGTGTCAATTAGCTTTTGCTGTGAGATGCGCGCCCCTAATCCTTTAAGGAGTTCAATGTATCAAGAATGTATCACTTAGCGACTGCTACGTGAGTATGGCACAGCTTGCCCAATGCGGCGAGAGAAAGAAAGAATAATATTACGAGAGCCTGGGCAGTAGTCTCCTGTAGAAAATAGGTTTCTTAACCTTCAAATCACGACGCAGTTATTCAAAAACCGATCAGGAATCCCATACTCTCAAAGGTGCTGGCTAGCTTTGAAAAGGAGAACCTAATGATCTATCTAACATGGCACAACCGTCATATTCAACCCTAGAGGTAGATCCTGCGCAGTTTGCTCCCCAGGTGCGTCGCCCACGAGAATGAAACTCATTTTGTATCGTAGTGATCCGAACTCTTCTTAGGTCGCATATTCAACAGAGAAGCAAATACCATACGACAAAGCTGGACTTGAATTTCATGATAAATCAGCAGATCTACAGACGACGAGCCTCATCACGCGACTTCGTGGCCTGCGGAAACATAAATTAGCAATAATTCTTAGCGTTCTCCTGGTCATTGCTGTGTGTATAGCTGTAGTCCTTGGGGTTACTACATTCAAAAAAGTTCATAATCCTCTAAGGTAAATGCCTAGACCAATTTGTGGCTCGAAGATAAAAGCTTATATCTTAATAGCACACCAACTGCTTATGCAACCTCTATTCCCACAACAAGTTTCCTATCAATGGCTACCGATTTCTCTTTACTCCCTACCGCAACTGGTCTCCCCGCTTTACCGACGGGCACTTTCGAGTTACCTATGACAATACCCTACACCATCCTTAACACCTGTCTCGCTCAATTCGAAAGTCTATTCTGGTCTTGTACAATAGAACCTTCTGAGTATGATATAGTCGTTACGGAAAGCCAGGATTCCAATCATTTGGTTACACTCGGCCTAGCCAACTCGTCGTTTGCAGTGTTTTCTTATGGCATGCAAGCACCATCGATCAGCTTTGCCTTACCAGGAGTTCTGGCAACTGATACTGAGGATCCAGAACGAGGACCAACATACTTTTTCCAGAGTACATATGATAAACTCGTAATTCTGCCGGAGGCTGCTGGTGACGATATTCTTGACTCACGAGCTTCTGCTAACCTCGGATCCCCTCAACCTGGAGATTCGCCCTGGTTCTGTTTTTGGAACTCTACGCTTTTAGAGGTATTCATATATGTTAACCTCACCTCTGACGCTGTATCCACATCCACGTCTCAATCTGCGACATCGACTGCAACTGCGGCAGGGAGCTCCAGCGTTTCAAGCTCCCTTCCAGGATATCCTAAGGTTGTGAAAGTTGAGAATAGTGTAACAAAGTCAAGCGTCATTCCGTATTGTCAGCAAATGCAGATACTGAGTGATGGATCTGCAGCACCGTTATTGACGAGTTCAAGTTCGGTCATCACGAAATCGCTTAATGTTACTAGTGGGAAAGGTGGGTGTACGTGGTTGATCACTTGACCTTCTTCAGAGTCAGAGTCTAGAGCAGAGGGTTATTAAACTGGAGAAGGAGAAGGCAGGGTTGAATAGTATATCTATAAGCCTAACGTGATAGCGGAAGCGAATGGTGTTGAAGGTAAGGTAGAGGTGGTAGCCTCTAATTACTAATACAGTAGACGAATGGGGATAGAGTTAGATATAAGTATGTGATAAGTACAATAAAGATTCTAACGATTATTTAAGAATTCTAGATTTAATAGCTATAAAGATATGTGAAGCTACGGGATGTCTATACTAATGTGTGACTAAGTACTCTAGAGAAGTTGTGCTATTGTAGCTAAATTATTAAAAGCCTGATTTTATATCTTAGTCTAGTCTACTACAAAAGAGTTTTATCTTCTCCTGTTTATACAGACTAGAGAATTGATTTTATGCTTCTCTTTGAAACCTTCGAAATTCCACTCTCATTACTGACTGTTATAGTAGCTCCTTATCACGGAAAAGAAGTTTATAAATCGCAAAAAGGTCTTTCAATGCCAAGTATCTCCGATAAATAATGTACAGCAGCCAAGTAATAAAATTCCGACCTTAATAGTATTCTCGAATTCCTCTTTAATATATTTATTGTTCCTATCGCTCTTATGATTTACCTCTATGTCTCTAATTAGACTTCCGATTTCGACGTGCCGATTTTCTACACCTACGGCTCTTGGGTGATCGCCGAGAGTGTATGGTAGCTGTAGCACCGACTGAATTATCTTGTGTATCCCTAGCGCAGTCGTTGGTCTCCGAAGCAGTAAGAAGATAACCATAGCAGCCATTGTACACAGGCTCATCCCATTTATCTTTGACGAAAACCACTAGTTTCGAGGTTTTGCCTAGACTACAACGATTGCAGGTAAAGGTATCGGGCTTAACGAGTCGATAAAGGTGTAAACATCCCCGTCTAGGGAAAGTTTTTGCTACTTGAAAGTGTGGCGGTATTACCCTTTGCGTGTTGCGATCCATAACATAAATCGTCGATAGTGTTTTGATGCTGTGAAAGCGAGAGTGGAGGAGGTATTAGTGTTCGAGGGCTACCGACCGTAGAACGATCGATCACACTTGTTACACTCAAAGATGTGAGCTGGTGAGTTGAGATGCTGTTTGATGGTTTGTCACCTAATGACTGGTCGGATTCGTATACTAGAGCGTGAGCTGCTGCTGAAGTAAATGTCGACCTGCCGAAGGTTTTTATAACAAGGTCGGTAGTAGTTTGGCTTGATGCTTCCTGTATCCTAGACGCTAAACCCTATCTACGTGGTGGCTGTGTGATGATAAGGACCCACATCCGCGTGCAGTAATGTGCCAGGGCTAATGTTTTGCAGACCGCCTTGTGGGCGTGCTAGAATTTTGTGTAAGAGCTCATTTACTGATTGGCGGCAGTATTTTCTGCCCCAAAGCGGCCCGCAAAACATTAACACGGGTCGGCCCATGATAGGAGCGTACTTATCAACTTCGTTCTCTGTACATACAGTACTTTCGTACCTCCGTATTTTTGGTCTCGGGAGCTGTTGAAGTTACAAAGGAAGTTTGCATCTGTTAGTCTTCCCTTTTTAAGGTAGGAAGTCTAACGAGGTTACTAGGCTAGGTACCTATAGTATCAAGAATATAATTACGAATATTTCTGTACGGTGTTTCTTCCCAGCTTCCAAAGTCGGTGCAAGCCAGGATAAGCTCCTAATCATTGTTGGACAATCTCCCGTCTGCCCCACCCACACTAATTATGACCACATGTAAGTAAACGAAAGAAGGAATTACGTCAGGTGTGTGCTTGTCAACAAGTTTTTTGACCCAAAGGTACGGGTTGAGCTAGGCCAATGCGTACACCAGATATGCCGCCTTAAAGGTTTGCTTGACACCTTACTTTCCATTCCGCACCCTACAAAGCCCTTCGAATAGCCTACTAATCATAAGTACATACATTGCAATCGAAACTTACCTGTTCCAAAAAGAATAAAGGTTGCGCCCTCTCCTCTGAGGCTAAATTGGTCCTCGGAACCTCGTTTTCGACAACGTTCTTCTCTGCACTACCAGCGGATACACAAGACATCGCTATAGTACTAATCGTCGGTCTCGCTTAGGCCTTCCTAATGTACGAAAGTTACGGAAGGTATGAAAGGCATAAGGACGCGTCCCGTCCGCTCTGTTGCAATTCAATGGCACATGATTTGATAATACATTAAAGTGCATCGTATCCACGTCGCTTGCAGCAAGATATTTTCGTACTAATAGGGCTCCGCTCTAACCGGGTCTCCTAGCTTACGCTAAAGGGATCGCCCTTCTTTCCTTCGCACTTGGGCGAAAACTTAACGCTGCCTATAACTGTTATTATGTCAAATAACGCATTTAACACACGGGAGTGGGGTCGTATCCGGGTCGCTTGTTAGCGGCACGGGAAATAAAGGAGATAGATTGCAAAGGATGCAATTCAAATAAACTAACTACCTTCTACTTTTATCAACCTTACAAGAACTTTAAGTTCATCTAATACCTCCAAAACCCTCGTCGTAGATTTCGACGATCCTAGCCCTTCCTCGTCACAACCTAGCACAACGAACTAAGATCGTAGAAGAAGAGTAGGCAGCTAAGGTATAACAACATCCCCTTATATTAGTCAACGACTAATCGAGAAGTTTGTACACACTAGAGACGAACAGGAAGTACTTAGTTACGACCGTTTAGACACAATTGAATTTAGATCCCTAGAACTATAAATCTTGTCGCCTGGCGCATTACTTATTAATCTAAACTCGAAATAGAGGGAAATATTACTTTCTCAGACTCGAAAGCCTATATTGTGCTGGCCTGTATCACCTGTACAAACGTTATTCTATACACAAAAAAAGACGAGATTTTACAAGCAATAACACCTAATAATCGAACTATAAACCTCTTCCTACATAAAATCTACTCATTATACGAAAAGGCTGAAGTAGGTAGCTTCGGAAAAGGTAGCAGAGTATCTTAGACATCGCTCTAGTTAATTTGAGGTATAATTCGGATGTAGTAGCCCTTTTCGGCAATAAAGGCTTTCCTAGAAGGAGAGTTGTCTATAGAAACAACAAAGGCGACGAAGGGCAGGCTAGTACAACACGATAAGATTAGTAGTATAGTTGGGTCTAATTGTAAGGTTCAAAATATATAGGTTGGATTATAGTATAGGGGGTACAGTAGAAGTGTATCCATTTCTCTAGAGCGGGTTCTTCTAGCTCGAGACTTATTAAGATAGATAATACATATATCGAGTATCTACAAACATCTACGAAGTCTACGACGGTGCCAGGGGTAAGTTTTTACTCACCGCTATAAGGGGGGGTTTATGTCGGGCAGAATAATAACCACTAATTCGAGGTGTACACAGAGGAATGCACCCCGGCCACCAGCCCCGTATTTTGTCCTGAAGAAGGCGGTGAGTAAAACATTACCCCAGTATCTTCATATGCGAGCCGCTAACTTCCCGCGATACCTTGGGGCCGGTACATGTGTCCCGCGATATACGTATCACTAATTGGCTGTAGCTTCGGCTAGCCCCTTGCTTACCTCGGGTCGCTGTAACCGCGTCCCGGATAGGGCTGTGTCTACCCCGCAATTTACTGCGCAAATCTAGTTTCTGGGCAGCTACTGTGGTTGTATTAGTAGCCCTTGGCGCCCTTAGCAGTCCTAAGACTTTTGGCCGCGACCTCCGTAACACGATAATAACGATGATAATGAGTCTAGCCTAATGTTTAAATAGGGTGATCTAATCGTTGTTCTTCGACTCTCACGTAAGCGAAACTAGCGATTATACGAGTATAAGGTAACCCTAACCTTACCCTACACTATTACAAGTTGCTAGTAAAGTATACCCTACGTTATTATAAGATACTAGTATAGTATAATAACGAAAATAACTAGTCTAGACTAATATTTAAGATAAGAAATTTCTTTATTATAAATACTCTTTTTTATAACTTATAAAATAGATTTTTAGTATATATACTATATTAATTAGTAATTAAGATAATAGGTATTACCTTAAATACTTTAAAGATACAAAGCTCTATAATATATATTAATAATCTAAGTAAATTTATAGAAAGAAAAGACTTTAAACTTATATTCGTATACTTGGGAATATATTAAAATGGTTTTTTAGTCTTTAAATATTAAAGTGTTTAAAATATTACCTATTATCTTAATTACTAATTAATACGGTAATTTATGTTGCCAAGTGAAGTAAAGTTTAGAGGAGTAACTCCCGGCGAGCTTTACTCGTACTACTGTAAGGGTGAATAAGCGCTAAATTTAATGTGGCTCGTCACCTAATAATTAACGTTTATTCGTCCCTGGTACGAGTATGCCTCTCCGGGAGCTGCTGATCTCTGGGCGAGTTTGCATTCATCTCCGCACACCCGAGCAAGTCTGCCTTTAAATTCAGATACATGTATATAGAGGTCTCTCTTGCAACCAGTGGACCTTCTGTAGGTATCATTCCGTAAAACACTTAGTTGTACCTTTTAGCACTCAATCAAGAAACATATTATCTTTGAATCGCTCCAAATGTGGTATTCAACGTTTATCCTAGGTGCCGCATGGACCGCTCTCTCAACTGTTCTGACGTCTCATGGGTCTTCCGCCGCTATCCTCAAACACCTTAAGCGGCAGATTGTTCAAGACGAGTACGATTTCATCATTTGTGGAGGTATAGTTATTATTAAGCTTAGATTTTTAGATGACAAATTCTCACCTATCTATTTCCAGGAGGGACAGCAGGTCTTGTTTTAGCCAACCAGTTGTCCGAGTCTGGGAATCAGAAAGTTCTTGTTCTGGAAGAAGGACCAGTGCCGACCGTCGTAGCTGCATATCAAACCCCTGGAGGCAACCAGTTCCTTAAAGGTACGGTAAGATACTTGCTTAAGTTAGCTCACACGCTAAATTATGCTTTAGGAACTGCAATTGACTGGTCTTTTCTCACCGTCCCGCAAGAACATCTTGGTGGACGCATACTCTCATATCTCCGTATGTCTTTCCTTTCCTGCTGCGGTTGTACCATCACTGGTTCTGAAAATATTTATTCCTCTCGATTTTTGCTTGTCTAATCTGAGACAGGTGGCAGAGGTCTCGGTGGTAGCAGTGCCATCAATGGTCTGTACTACGGACGCGGTAGTGCCAGTGTCTACGACAAATGGGTTGGACTTGGTAATCCGGGTTGGGGCTGGGATGATGTGTATCCACTCTTCGTGAAGGGAGGTTATCCAGCTACATTATTGACACTTTGGCTTATATGGACTCTAGAACTCTCACTTCAATCCCCCAAATCCAAATAGTGGGTTCGATCAGAGTTTCCAAACATGGGAACCAAGTGCATATTCTGACGGGCCTCTTGAAATTGGCTTCCAAGGCTTTGTGCCCGATTCAAACATTGGATTTATTCATGCGTGCGAAGCTGCTAACATACCCATCGTCAACGATCTAAATACGGGAAATGGCACCGGTGTCAAACAAGGGACGGGTTGCATCGATAGCAGATTCCGACGGAGTTCAAGTTACGATAGTTTCTACAAGCAAGCCGCCAATCGTTCAAATCTGGATGTTCTACATTACGCACGTATCTCTCAAATTCTTACTGAAAGCAGCACCGGGTCACCCACTGCGAACGGAGTAGTCTTTATCGACCAGGAAACCAGCTTACTGCATAATATCACGGCCAGGAAAGAAGTCATCTTGAGCATGGGCGCATTCCAATCTCCTCAACTTTTGATGCTCTCAGTATGTATTTGTATTAGATGCAGTTTTGTGGCCTACTGACTCGCGGTATAGGGAATGGGCCCTTCTGCAGAGCTGGCGAAGTTCGGGATAACCCCAGTCATGATCAACGACAATATTGGCCAACAGTAAGTTTCATACAAACATACAGTAGGGACGGTGCAAACACTTATCTGTCCATCCAGCCTAAACGACCACTCTGTCTTTAGCATCATGGCTACAGTGCTCCCCGAGTCCTCTACCAGTCAAATGAGTGCGAATTTCGTCAACATCCAAGAAGCTCAGGACGAATTCTACAACAATCTTACAGGCCCCTACACAGCGCCGTCAGGCATAACCAACGGATTCCAAATGTTATCCGACGCTGAACTTGAGTCCATCGGCGCTCATGAAGTTATCGCCCAGGGTCTCACAAATCAATCACACATTGAGTACCTTTACGAATCGATCTTCTATCCTGGTGGTCCGACGCCGTTCTACATACCCAAGGGCAATGAGTCTTATATCTCACTTACAGCGTCGGGTCTTGTCGCTCTATCTCGGGGCAATATTACATTGAAATCAAGTTCGATAGCCGATGCTCCGAATATCAACCCAAATGTAAGCGAAATCTCAACGTCTTTCGCGCAGAGATGTAATCATGCACCATCTAGACATATCCTAGCTAACTGGTCACAACAGTACTATGCCGACCCCACCGACCGTATAATGGCCATCCAATCCTTTAAATACCTCCGTAAAATCTTGGCCCATCCCGCCCTCTCCCGTTTCACCGTAGGCCCCAACAACGGCGAGGTCAGTCCTGGCCCCTCCGTCGGTGATGATAACGACGACGCCATCTTTGAGTATATCAAAGCAAATACAATACCCAACTGGCACGCCTCGGGAACGAATCAGATGCTACCGTTGGAGGATGGCGGGGTAGTGGATTCGAGGCTAAGAGTCTATGGGGTTAATCGGTTGAGGGTTGTGGATTGTAGTATCATTCCCCGGTTGCCAGATGTTAATATCCAGGCTCCTGTATTTATGATTGGCCGCAAGGGGGCAATGATGATTAGGGAAGATTGGGGAGATCTTTGAGGAAGTTAAATGAGGATATGTCGACTATTTTTGGACACTTATTTTTAGTCGAATACAGAGTTCGAGGCCGAGTTTAGGTTCATTATTCAGGGGTTACTAAGTTCACAGCTAAATCCGCTTTTTCAGCTGATAATACAATTACTTTTGCTACTATTTTTGTGCTTTCTATGGCACTCAATTGATATAAAGGGCCTACTTCGTACAGGCCCAAACAAACTGTAGAGGTCGGGATGGGGACCCGTGATGGGGCCTTGGCAACCCATGTGACACGTGCACACCCTGTCGCTATACGTGTACTTCAGCCAGTATATAGCTAGTTTTGAAGCAGGCAACGGCAATAGCTTTCCTAACTACCTAACTCTTAAACACACAATTTTGTTTAGTAAGAAAATGTTCTGCTAGCTAGGGACCTTATACTGCACGTGCTACATAGGTTGCCAAGGTCCCATCGCGGGTCCCCATCCCGACCTCTACGAAGTAAAACAAACCCTATTACCGTCTAAGCTGCGGCTGTGTAAATCCAGGGTAATCAACCAATCACTTAACTGGAAAGTCACCTTTTCAGCTGTAACTGGTTAGTTGCGATTAGACGGAAATAGGGTTTGTTTAGGCCTGTACGAAGTATATTCCCTAGACTGCGGAATGGGTACCCATAGGTAACCCGTGCGTTATGCCAAGTACTTATAAATTTCTATCACATGATTACAGCATAGATTATAACTATATATATTTATACGTGTTTCTACGTTGCCTTTTTGTATTCTACACGAAAAAAGACATGTAGTTAATTAAATTAAGTAATTAATTAATACACGTGACCTCTGCTCCTACCTTTAGCTCCTCTACCTCTGTCTTACCTCTACACTCCCACCTCTTTGTCTTAAACCTTAGTATTTTCAAAACTTCGTTAATTTAATTGATTTGCTTAGTAATAATTAGTCTATAGCTATAGTGTTAGGTGTTACCGAAGCTTACTTAAAGTAGATAGTTGTCGGTAAAGGTAGAGGACAAAGCGTAAAGGCAAAGCGTAAAGGCAAAGGTAGAGGCAGAGGTAGAGTCTTATTTAATAGAAACTCGTAGGTACCCATGGGTTACCTACGGGTAGTGCCAAGAACCTATAGGTAACCCCGTGGGTAGTGCCGAGAACCCATAGGTAACTCACGGGTAGTGCCGAGAACCCACGGGTTACCTATAGGTAGTGCCAAGAACCCATAGGTGCCCATGGGTTGGGTTACCCAATGGGTCCGGGTACCCATTCCGCAGTCTAATATTCCCTAAGAAAATAGGCAATCAGAATGCCACCAATTGCCAAATATCACTCTTTTTGATCAACAAGATATTATTCTATAGCCAATGGGGAACGAACTTAGTAGTGGAAGACAATAGCTTTATGGCGTATATTTAAATCATGGCCAAAGCAAAATGGTTACAGCCCCTATGTCCACCAGATCTAGCATCCGTGGCAGTAAAGAAGTGCTTTATGGTCGGTGAAACTGAGAGTGTACAAGTCCGGTCGCGGAAAGTCGGACACAATGTTGGCCGTCACTGTCTCGAAACACACCTAAATGAGCCTCCACGGTCTCTAATATAGAAATCACTGGGTTAAAATTAGAGTAAACGGTAGTCAATGAAGGTATCATGTTCTTGAGCAGTAAATAGGGTATATCGAGGCAATAGGGCTTGAGCTTATGGTCTGAAAACTAAAGTATATACTAGGTTTCAATTACAGGAAGTAAAATTATGAAACTAAGGTAATCGGGCATGAACAAAGCTGTTAAACAGATGAAGTGTCCGTGTTGTATTTGAAGGAAAGGTGTATTATATGCCACGATAAAGGCTGACCTTGCTGGCTGTTAAATCGTACCGGATAGAAGTGTTATTTGATATAGATTCATCGAAATTGCTGTGAAGGAAACCCTGTCCAACATCTCAGTTCTGATGGAGGAACTTTTCTGCCGCCATGGCTAATGTATCTAGACCACCAAGCTCGTCAGCGAGTTGGAAAAAGGCACTATTTCTACCTGCTTCTTTCTCCCCCATACGTGTCGCTATCTTTGTGAGACCACTCTGACTTGGTCCGTACACCGTGACCATCTTTCCATTGCTGAGCACGGGCAACGAATCCATGCCAGTTGTGAAATCGATCACATCGTCCCCAAAAGACTTTGCCACAGCTCGTTGTAGTTCTGCCACAGGAATGCGATATCAAGCATGTGTGTAGAGTGTCCTTTCATTGGCCCATCCCATGGATTCGGTTCATTAAAATGGGAAAGACTGGCTTGAGGCCAGTTTGAAGCCATATATACAGCAGGAGCATAAAAGCTGATGTCGTTCAGGAATCGAGTGATAGGAATGAATGCGCCACCGTCAGAAATATCTGATTTGATATTGTAGTGCTCAAGGAGCTTGCTACATGCCGCAACATTGTTGAGTGTCGTCTGTACGCAGTGCTGGAAGGCAGCTGAAATGCCCTCTCTTCGGTGATCTAGCATTGTTAATGCAGTGATTGAAGCCTCGAGACTATCAGTAGATTTTCTAATAAGAGGGGCGCATTTATGTAGCATACATCGAGTTGACAATCCATAACCAAGAGCCTCTAGCCATTTTTTGCCTAGAAAGAGCTTGTCGCTATCTTCCTTGAACGTCGCGAATGAGGTTTTGCCATGTTTGATGAGGTCGCCATCAACAACGGGCTGTAAACCCATCACAGGCGATGTCTTATTTACTAATTCTTCCGGATCCGTCTTTGTCCAAGCTTCCAGCTGTTCCGCAGGTGAGAGCTGATCAAGTCCGAATTCCTTGGTAACATTACTGTAAACAGCATCAGCGGTATCGAGACTTCCAGGCTGCAGGAGAAGCATGGTTCCAGCCAGTAGAATTCCTTGATGAAAGAGTTTCTCCTCGGACTCCAAGTGCATATTCACCGAAACTATTAATCATAGATTAGACACTTGTAATAACAATTTGGCTGACAGGTGTATGCTTACTAGCTCCGACGCTCTGGCCCACCACTGTGACCGCGTTAGGGCTACCTCCAAAGCCGGTTATATACTTTTTTATGAAGCGTAGCGCATTCTGTTGATCTCTGAGGCCGTTCCTGGCAGGATATCATGCACCACGAAGCTCAGTTGAAGCAAGAAACCCAGGGATACCGAGACGGTAGCTTTGCTTATGGTCAGACTTGCTTGCTATCACGCGAAAATTTGTTTCTCGGGGTTACTTACTTCAGATTGATCGCAATGATAGGAGTGTTCTTTTGAATGGCCAATCTGACCATATCTTTGTCTTATCAATTAACTCAATCAACTTGTGTGAATTTGTAAAGGTCCGAGTTTTTGGATGTGATGGATATCGAGGACACTGGTCAACTTCCATCTCCTCGCTTAGTAGCCACTACACACACTAAAGAAGGGACATCAGTCTTTGAATCTGATGAGAAAGTCAAGCTCTTTGCACCGTATGGCCCGGATACATGTCAAATTGCACATTTTGACAATCGGCCTCATGTACCAGTCTCGAACACAACGCCGTGGGTAGATCTTGCTCAAAGTTTACCGACCTGCCCGCCAGAGGGAGCTGTCTTCTGCACAGCCGACATCCCGCCAAAGTTCACTATTCCGATGCACCGGACTTCAACCTTGGATTATGTTGCTGTGATCTCTGGGGAAATTACGCTACGGTTGGACAGCGGGGAAGAGAAAATCTTTGGCGCGGGCGAGTTCATTGTACAGCAGGGTGTCAACCATGAATGGATCAACCGCACAGAGGAGTTTTGTCGCGTCATGATTGTAATGATTGCAGCAAAGGCAATTGTCTTGGAAAGTGGAAGACTTGATCAAACCATGTTTTAATGACTGTCATTCCTCCTTTTCTCCTGTAACTCTAGAATAATGAGCCTCCGATAACTCTCAGAATGCTCAAATACATTGATATGTTCTACGGTGACATGATCTTGGAGATAGGTTCCTCCATAGCGTAAATCTCTGTTTAATTTAAGAGAACATTACCTTGGTGTTCTCACAACTGATGCATGTAATTGGTCAGCTGTTCGCGTATGCAACCAGCGAAGGAGCATATGAGAATTTCGTCGATTGCGATGTTATTTACCCAACCTTCGTGGGATGTCTAAAATCTACTTGATAATAGCATTATGGCCTCTCCAATGGCATGCATAGGGTCAGGGATGAAGATAGGATAAGCATGATAGAAAGTTCCACGGTAGTCAATCGGTCATAACCACATAGTGGAGTTTGTGAAAAGCATGCCGGCATATTAGCAAGACAGAATTTATGGTCGAGAGACAAGCAAGAGATCTTATAGCAGCTATTGGGTCGCTTAATTTTATGCAAACGACATAGGTTTAAACTTCTTTAAATGTCCGGTAGCATAAAGATGTCGCTACTGTAGTAGAGGTCGGATTTGAAGTCAATTATCACGTCTTTACGTGATACTTACGCATTAGCGTTCACTTACACTATGCGTTAGTTTAGGCCTAATAATTCACTACTCCACGTTCCAGCTGCCGCAGTGTCGGTTGGCGGGCAGGCTAGATCACGAAACACTAAAATCGATAACGACCTTATCAAGCCCCAGGAGGCCCAGACAAGTTCATCTCACTTATCTAGAAGATTCTACGGTTGCAGAGGAAAGTCCATAGTAAGAAATGTAGATATTTTAGAAGCTGTATATCAACCCTAGTTTTCCTAGGCTTTTGCTAATTTAATTGCCCCACCGAAATCCTTCAGAAACCTCCAAGTGCCGAGGGATTTGTTTCCAGCTGCGTCCCAGTTGGTCATGCTTTTAGGGAAGAAGGGTAGGATATCCAACAAGCTGGCATCATGGGCGACAATAACAAATACGTCGGGTGAGGCGTCGAAGAGCTTCATAGTATTCAGAGTAGCCTGGGCGTCAGAGAGAGAGGCAGTCAACGCAGGGCTAAGCTCATAGAACGGAGTGGTTTTGTGGTCGCCATTAACTTCCTTGGCGGGATGGATGTCCTCAAATAAAGCACCTGCGCAGACCGAGTTCGACCTGAGAGCCTCAAATGGAGAGGGTTTTATCTCATCTGGAAGTGGAAGATAAGGAGTGGGACGGTATAAACCAGGGTGGTGTGCAGCATCACCACCCAAAAATACGAACTTGTTATCAGAGGTACGAGCAAGAGCAGCAATATGATCATGAGCTTTTTAATATATCAGTACGCAAAGAACTATGTGAAAATCAGTAGGGAAAAGACTACTCACTGTGTCCCTTAGCCTGGAGGATATAGAAGCTGCCATCACCGAAGTAGTCAATCGCAGGGAATCCACCAATACTCTCACTAGTGGAGAAGTTGAGTTCGATGAGCTCACGTCCCTCAAATGCATCTTCAACGACTAGTGCGTCTGGATTCTTCGGGAACCCGGGAAAAGTGGCCTTGTTGCTCTTGAATCCGGGACCAACAATAACGGCAGTCGATTTGGGGAATAGAGATGGGTCACCCGTATGGTCGAAGTGGTGGTGAGACCATATAATAGCGTTGATCAACTCGAGAGGAACATTTCCTTCCGTGAGCTTGTCTGCGACATCTTTCTCAATGTTCATGTCGGCTTTTGAAGATTCGATTTGACCGATGACTGCAAACCCCACATAAGCAAGGGGTACCAAAACCAGTTCTATGAAAACTTACTGGCTGGGGGTTGCTTTTGTTTCCATGCCTTCATAAGCCCAAGATCGTATAGAACTTTCTTTCCTAGCTTCTTGTTTTCAATCAAGAAGCTATACATTGGGATGTTGAGAAGGTCGTGTCCAGGAATTTGCTTCTGGACCAGATAGGCGGTTGGTACAGTAGCTTGACCGCAGTGTAAGATAGATATTTCAACCGTAGAGTGTTTAGAGGCGGGAAGAGCCAAGCTTGAAGACATAGTGTCAGGAATCAAGTGCAAGTTCGAGCGCAATTATAAGTTGGACAAATGTAATAACTACGGGTCGAGAAAGCGATCCTAAGGATGAGGGTCTTTTAAGAGGGAATGATACAAATACATCAGACAATACAATTCATAAATCAGTCATATAATCAACCCCCTTGCCGGACTGCTTTCCGGTGCTTCGGCGCTGCATAACGCGGATCACGGCCAAGTATAATAGTTATGAATATCCATAAATATTTATTATCCTCTACGACCGAAGTTACGGAGGAACAGGACCTAAGTTTTGTCTCACCGCTTTTCAGGGGGATATGCTAGTATACCCTATACTGTAACATGCGCTGTAGCTACATTTTACGTGGCAGAAATCGAAGCGGTGAGATAAAACTTATGTCCCTGTTCCTCCGTAAACTTCGGATCTTTAGCGATCTACAGCAAGGTTAAGCTTCATCGATTTGTTAGATCATAGGAACGATCCGATAGGCATAAATACTACTGCGCTCTGCCTCATCCAAAGATGATCTAAGACAATAACACTAGCCGTTCAGCCAATAATCATTTCATCGCCACTGCTTTTATTCTTCGCGTCACGTGAAGCAGCATGATGACATCTGGACCCTAGCCCCCACTGCCCCCTACTATGATCTGGACGCTAGTACTGACCCGACGCTGGTACTAAGGGATGTGCTGTTAGGGATTCATGTGACCTCATCCACTATCTGGCCAAGCACATCAGCGAGGTGGATGCTACGAGAATATTATCGTACTCCATACAACTTCGAGTTGCATACCAAGAATTGTGAAGGTCCGAAGTCGCACTCAGAGAACGGCCAGATGCCCATATTCTTGTCTCTCAAAGATGCCGAGTATCATTTCCTTGACTTCTTTGCGCTTCATCTATGGCAAACCACGCCACGGGAACTTCCTTATGCCACCCAAAGATACCGACTTCTCTCGGATCGTTATGATCCCTTTTCCATTCGAAGAGTATGGTGTTCCCGATATCACTGGTGTTCACGGCGTTCATGCCATTAGGATGCAGTTGGATTTTCGCCGCTGTACTAAGATAGACTGGACTTCACTCCTCGATCGTATCTCTGGTGTGTATACACATTTTCGATGGAGTTGCGAATGTCCTCTCGCTATAAGCATAGAACATGCTTTTGACGACACGATAAGCAACGCGGAGCAGTATTTTTGGCGTATTACATCATGTGGTTGGCCTTGGTGTACACTATTGCTATGTTGATTTTCGAGCTTCGAAGGCCTCTATCGTTCATCTCATGAAGAGGAGAGTTGCGACCAAGATCATTAGAGTATGGCATGAGTTTGACGGAAAGCCACAAGAGCAAAGACATTCACAATGGTGGGGAAGCGCAGATTGTGTCTCGGTCTATGACTCTGCAACCGAATTATGGCGTGCTGTTGATCAGGTCAGTGGAGAGGTAGCTTCCATGGACGACAACTTCGCAGCCCTGAGCTTCGCACAGCTGATGAGACGGTCACAAAAGCATCCACGTCCTGCCATCTCAAATTTCAACCGCGGTAAGATTGGGAAGATGTCTCGCCTTATGAATCGCACAATGGTGCCTGTTGTGCTGCCACTTTCTTGCAATAGAGCGTCCGGCGAACTCCAACATCAAGAATAGAACGATGCGGCCACTTTGGCCGAAGTACAGAATGCATTGATTTAGACCGGCGTTGTGCCTCACTTGGCGTACTGTAGCTTTGGCTAGGGAATTGCGCACTCTGTTGCTCCCTCCATGCACAATGCCGCTTTCGCCGCCCAAGGTCAAATTCCCGATCCGGTACGTGCAAACCCGTACAAAACATGACCCATTACACACCGAGCTCGACGAAGTCCGTCGGCTACAGAAGTATGCTTTCCGGAAGCCGGGTCTATTTTCCGGAAGACATATCTCCAGCATTCAAGAAAGCATTTTAACTGGAAATCTTAATACAGGTAGGAAGTCCTATACTACTGGAGAAACACTCTCCCTCAGTCATCGTTATTAGACCCACAAGGAATTGACAACGAATATTCCGGAAGCATGTCTGCTACATACATTTTCCATTATTGTTAGGGGTGGAATGAGCGGGGTTACCTTGGGACAGCAACTACTTCGTTCTGGCACCCTTAGACATCATGAATTTCGCATACTTGAGAAGCACGCCGACTATGGGGGAGTCTGGGAAGCAAATAGGTATCCAGGTGTGGCCTGTCACATTCCTAGCCACGCATACGTTATGAGGAGTTTTCTGAACGCAGGTAAGACAGACTATCGACTTTCGATATCCTATAGAGATTTCGCTTACACTGTACCAGAGTGGCCGAAGAAGTTCTCTGATGGTGCCGAAATTCAACAGTACTATGCAAGAATGGCGGATCAGACAGGTCTTCGCCAGAGTAGTAGTTTCAAAACGAAAGTTCTGGAGGCTCGTTGGAATGAGAAGACATTCTTGTGGGAAATTCTTGTGAAGGATCTTACCACCAAGGAGGACATAAAGTGGACAGCTAACGTACTCTTCAATACTGGTGGTCCTTTCCGTACCCCGAAATATGCCAACATTCCTGGGAAAGAGCTGTTCAAAGGGCCCCAATGGCATTCATCCGAATGGCAGGATACAGATCTCAAGGGAAAGCGTGTAGTAATCATTGGCACAGGGTCCAGCACTGCTCAAATAGCCCCTCGGATACAACCCATCGTAAAAGGGCTTATTATTTATCAGCGAAGTGCAGGGCATGTATTCCCCCGGAATAACTTCGAAATTCCGAATTGGCCCAAGGTCCTATTCAAATATTGCTATCCCGCTCTGTGGCTCTACCACATGCTTCGTCAAGAGGAGGCTTGGAAGCAATTCGACGATTGCGATCGCGTGGCTTGGGTGTTTTGCCTGCGGTTGAGGGTTCGCTATCGGAGATATCGAGATCAAAGAAGGCTTTTGCGATGTCCTTTCCCTTGGAAGGCGTCCCCCTTTGTGACGGCGGCATTGTTGCTTATCTAGCTCTCTGAGATGATGGATGATGAAAGGCCTGTTCTGCTTCACCGCCTTCGGCAGAATACTAAGTACCTTTCTTCACTGGCTGGTTCCTTATTCCCAGCTGCACGATGCGGAAACGCTGCATCGTATGGAGCCACGACACACCAGAGTGACTGACTAGTCCCGGTCGACCCAATTTCAACCTTAAGTAGTTCAACCCTCTTGATTGCTCCTCGAAATTTGCCTCAAAAAGACTCACTCATCAACCCACTTGGAGATTCCCTTTCTCGATTGCACCCTATATCTACGGTCACCTAGACTCGATATACAATGCCTGCCCTCCAACGAATCATTCCCTCTCGGGGTAAAGAATTCTGGGACGCGCTTGATCCTGATAACACGAAACAAGTTCTAGAAGCCGTCAAAGAAGAGGTAAGACTCAGTGTCAGGCTCGCAACATAGGATCTAATTTCCGCTCAAAACGACTTGTAGTTCAAGAGACCAGAGCCGGCGCACGAGCTTCACTACCTCAATACCATGTCGAGGGGCTTGCCGATTGGGGACAACAAGCCGTGTTACCGTGATTGCTTGATATTTCTCCTCCGTGGCGAATTTATCATCAAGGGACAGGGACGAGTGATAGATACCGGCTACGCGTATCGCGTCAAAGACGAGGCTTGGATTTGGCTATGCGGGACGACGACCATAGTTGTTATGGAGGAAGGGGAACAGAGAGGCGAGTGCCTGAGATGCGCGCAAGAATCACGGGAACTTATACTGGCCGAGAGGGATGGGACCAGAAAGGAGAGGAAGAGGGCTAAGAAATTGTTAGACAAAGGGTTACAGGCACTGTCGACTTCGTCGCGGCTTCACCGACCGTGGTAGGTCCCGCTAGGTATCGCCTTGGACTGCTCGTCTTCTCCATCTAGTTTCGTGGTAGGAACTCTAATACTACTCCTGCGTCTCGATACATCTGAACGATCTTTTCTGAATGGTGCCAAGACGCGTTGTCCATTACGATTATAGATTTTGGCTCCGGGTATCTACTATAGTAATACAGTAGCTGGGCGATGAAGTCCTCAAATAAATTACTGTCTGTTGATCCTTGGTATACTCGCCTTAGTATAATACCATCTTGCGTATATGCTAGAAGAATGTGCCATCTTTTTCTGCGACCGAACTTTGTGACCTAGACTGGAGAGGACCCTTTCGGAGACTACCCCTAACGCCGATGTCTAGCCCTTCTATCGCAGCTAGACTTATCCATAAAGACAAGTTGGTCGGATTTGTACTGCGACATCCTACGTAGATAATGATCTCGAAGGTCGGTATCCCGTTGTTGTACGATACGATGGATCATTGTTCTCGTCTAGCCTATTGATCGCAGAATCCGACCAATCTATCTAATATTCTTTTACAAAACCTGCGATAGAGGAAGTCTGCTATCTCGCATCGATACAGGTAAGGCTGTTCGATTAGTATATCACACAGGGCTTTTTTCATAGGGGGTGAACTTACTACAGCTTACACTCAACTCGAAGGTGCGCTAGGTTCAGCCACAAAATCCATTCGAGCTTTTGGCGTCGCCAACGAGCTTGTCCTAGTCAATACACAAAGTCTTCTAATCCGTCTCGTCCACAAACTAAACAACATTAACAAACAACCTCGCTCTTGGCTCTTAGCATCACTCTAGCTATCACTACTTGGCGATGGCGGCGATGGCGGCGACGGCAGCGGTCCCCAGACACGAGCCGAGCGTACGAGGGCCATCGCACACGAGTTCCTCAATTTCCTCAGCCTTAGTCAAGTTGAGCTCGGCCATCTTATGGAACTCATTAAAGACAGCGAAGAAAGCATCGATCTCGTACAACAACACCATCGTAACCTCGATCGTTGGCGGCTCCAGAACCTCGAAGAAGTCC
The DNA here is from genome assembly GCA_003008705.1 of Pezicula radicicola. Classification (NCBI taxonomy): domain Eukaryota; kingdom Fungi; phylum Ascomycota; class Leotiomycetes; order Helotiales; family Dermateaceae; genus Pezicula; species Pezicula radicicola. Next base: position 152,485 of record PDUO01000068.1, on the reverse strand, counting down.
GTGTCGCGTCTTCATCCCTATCTTTAAAATCCATGTCGTCTGGTTGGCTCTTCGCGAGCCATGGTCTCTCATCCTCGGAATTGCACCGCCTACAGCTTATCAAGGCTGAGAGTCGTCAACTGGCCGAACTAGGGAGGGCACATAGTCTAGCGCGTAGGGGTCTCAATCAGGCCAAGATGTTGATCGTTGCTTGTCAGGATGATCTAGCCATGTTATACGACCAGACTCGATGGTTGTTGGGTCAGAATTCTGGGTGGCGGGGTCCGAAGAATTCAAAAGCAAGAAGAGAGGTAGGACAGCAAGGGCAAGATGTAGCGGTGATTAATGCGGATGATCTACGCATGTTAGAACGCGAGATCGAGGTCTTGACTGCTTTGATACGTAAGGTTGAAGGCGCGAGTGTTATGTTTAGTAGTGCGAGGGAACAGTGGAAAAGGGCCTGGTTGGGGAAGTTTGATACGTGTCGTGGCTTGGCTGTTGGTGATTTTGAGGAGTGTTTCTTTGGAAGGAATTTACCTTGTCTTGAGTAGTTTTGTTCTGATCTACACCTCCTTTGTCTCTCTATGCTCAGACAGATAGGGTCAACATATTTGATATTTACCATTCAATGGTTTTGGTTTTGGTTATTTTTGGGGGGGGTTCTTTTCCTCCTTTTCTCTTCGCTTCTCGTTATTTGGTTGGGAGCAGGAGGTGCAAGCAGAGGTGCAAGGGAGCAGGCCGGGAGTAGAAGTGTTTCTCTTTGTTTCTCCTTTCACGGCAACTTGGTCTTAGTCTCACTTAGTCTCAGTCTAGAACAAAGAACAAGAACAAGAACAAAGAGCTAAAACTTTGGTATATTTTATTATTTCGTCTCCCCCATCCCAATCCGCCGTTCCTCGTCCCGAGATTATTTATATATTTGCTTTATTTCTAAATGTTACTATGTTTTTTGGGGGGCGGNTGATTCGTTTTAGGGTTGGTTTTAGGTAGGGGGAACAAGACTAATTTCACACTTTTTAAAGAAGAGATAGAGACAGAGAGAGAGATCTTTCCCCTAAAGGTCTCAGGCAGGTAGGTGGGGAGGTAAGTGTTAATTTTTTTTTAAAGGTAAGGTAGGGTAAGGTAGTCAAGAGGAAGTGGATAGTCTTAGTCTTAAGCAGCCCGTCCTAGTCCCGAGGCTGTTTTAGTACTTGCTTCTCTCGCTATTCCCCCCCCCTACCAGCATGGAAAACGAAAGAAAGGTCCACCAAGTCCAACCGGCAGAACCCATCAGAACCAGAACCAGAACCAGAACCGGAATCGGAATCGGAATCGAAATCGAAATCGGAATTGTAAATCGAGTCAAGTGGTTGGTCGATATCAGAGAGACGACAGCAGAGCGAGAGTTGCGAGGGTTCTGAATCGGAGAGTGGGAAGACCAGTGTGTTTTGTTGCTATATGTTGTTGTTGATTGATTGATTGATTGATTGATTGTTTTTCGGTTTTTTTTTTTCGTCTTTCATTTTTGTCTCTTGGGAGGGGTTTCGGTTTTCTAGATGGTGCGGCTAGCCAGTGCCAGCACCTAGAATGCCCTCTGTAAAGCTTTGCTTATTATCTCAGGCACCGAACTGATCAACTTGAGTAATTAGTGTACTCCATGTCGTGAGCGTAAGATCCGGTGTGGCAGACAGGGTAGAGATGGGAGATGTGTGACTTGTAGATTGAGGGGCTTGGAATGTAATTTCGCGGTATGTTTATAGAGAGAAGACGTTTTTGTTGTTGGGGGGGCCTTTTTTTGATCTTTTTTTCTTTCTCTTTGACTTAACCTCCTTCCTTTAATTTTCTTGCACACACAAGATTGTAAGAACTTTACTAATTTCAACTCTGCACTATGTAGAGTCTTGAGAGCAGGAAGTATGAGGATGAAGATGAGGATATGGATGAAATACTGGTATAATAACTATCTTACTTTATTAAAATATTAAAATTAATAAGTATTATAAGTTATTCCCTAGAAGGAAGTACTCCCTAAGAGAACTAATAGACACTAGTGATAAAGGCACTTCTTAGCTGGCTTTCTGTGAAATTCGGTCACTGGTAGATTGAAGACAACTCACAAGCTTGACCGTAAGTAACCCGCCGCTGCCCGCGTGAATCTCCTGTTGAAATAGCTATACGATCCCTAGCGACGAGACACCTAGGAAGAGGGTTGAAGGTAAGATAGAGAGGACACTTTGCTCGAAGAGTAATGTGAAGTCAAAGCTTCTATCGCGGCGAGGGCTGAAATCGTTGATATTTGCCGTAGTTACTACGTCTATATTAGAGGAACGAAATCAGAGGGGGTTTCCTTATCGAGGTGGCTGATCACTAGCTTATATATTAGGAAGGGGTGTGAAACTTCCCGCCTAGTAGATTTCCTTGCGCGCGGCATCAAAAATTGTGTCATTTCAAGTGATCTTTTAGGGGAATGCTTCTTAGCGAGCCCCTTTTCTTAGCGACCTCCTCCTCCCGCCACCCCTTCCCCAAATAACAAGGGGCTCTGCGTACATTAGAATGGACAGCTAGGGCTTGGAGTGGGACATGGCATAATGTTTCACAGGATAAATTCAGGGCAACATTTGCGAAGATAGCTGCTATTAGAACCTCAACTCAATCCAATAGACAAGTCCAAGGATCGTCCCATGCGCACTTGCCAACTGCTGGGCCGTCTCCAAACGCAAAGGGCAACCGGGAGTAGTGAGACTTCGCCCAATCTACGATCTTGTTGTTTGATTGTTAGCAAACTCAATTTCTCATGGCTTCTCTGTACACTTACATTGTCGAAGTTCCGGCACTCATGAACTACCGTAGCCCATGCTCGGACTTCTCCCCACTTCTCGCTCCACTGGTATACATTGGGGGTAATGTCCCCATTGCACTGTGTGGATTGGCGTAGAGCATCTATGCAATGGTCTAAGTGCATGATACTCAAGTCGCGCCCTCCCTTGGCCCAAAGTGCATCGTCAGGATGTTCGAAAAGAGTGTAGGGATTGTAGGTGCTGTTCCACTGATCGTCCAAAAAGTAATATAGTGCCAAACGGAGGCTGTCTATGCAATGCAAGTCGTGAAATACGTTCAGTACAATTAGGTATCCGCTGCCTTCATACGGAGGTTCCGGCATCGTCTTATTCGGAAGTTGTTTTGCCTCTTCTTCGGTAATGTGAGTGTTCATATCTATTCATAACTGGTCAGTCAATGACTTGGTAGTTGATTCATCCTAGAAAACCTCAAACCGTTGGTCTGTACATACGGGAGTAAGTTTGCTTCCATAATCGATTATTATACTCAGTTGGTGGACCTTGATATTCCGTTTCTCCTCCGTAAATCGAACTTTCAAACTTGATGACCTTGTATTCCAATGCATCTTGAGCTGGGGCTAGGCGAAAAGTTAGACACAACTTTGTCTTTCGTGATATAAATTCTGGGTTGAGTGGCCAAATACTCACAGTAAAGCTTTGTCTGAGGCTTGCAATTTCTTGTTTCATCCCCGAGCAGCCCATTGGCCTTTGAAATAGCAGCATTCAGAATGACCACCACAACGACATTAGCTATTAGGGACCAAACTAACAGAGCGATCAGGATGTAGCTAGTTTTTGGAAGAACGTGAGCGTTTCTTCGCCTCGGGATTTCGAGTTTTTCTTCAGACGTGAAGGACGGCGAGCTTGAGCGAGAGAGTAGCCCCTCAGAGGATGAGATTTCGTCGTACATTGTGGCACTCGGAATGCTGGGCTTGTGGAAGTTTTGATGGGAGTGGCTGACTGAAGTACGTAGTCGTTGTGAAGCTCAGGTACTTTGAATAGCGTGATTGTATCGTTATTATTACAAACAGAAACACCATGTATCTTGATCAGGATTCTTATCTGTAAGCTTTGTAGCCTCCGCGCGACATTGGGTTGGCATGGGTATTTCTGCATATATCGGTACAAGGGAACATCCGCGAAATGCACCGAAATGGCGGCGCGCGGTAGAGAACGGCGTTATGGAGGATTATTACGCTCATTTGGGTCAAAACTCTTCCGACATTTGGAAAGCCTTTTCTGCCGGTAAAATCAGATAGGCTATAGCCTCCCTAAGAATATAAGCTGTACCTTCCCTAAAAATACAAGCTGTAGTACCCTGAAAATATAGGCTGTAGTACTCTAAAAATATAAGCTATAGTACCCTAAAAATACAAGCTGTAGTACCCTGAAAAATACAGGCTGTAGTACACCGGAAAATAGAGGCTGTAAACCCCTGAAAATATAGGCTTTAGTGCCCTAAAGTATAGGCTATACTATATTCTCAGGGCTCTACTACTTACCGCCTTGAAAGCGGTGAGAATAAAATGCCATTTTTAGAAGGGGAAGAGTTTTGGCCCAAGTGAGCGTAATAGTCCTCCATATCCCGTATAGCCACAATGCTTGGCCGCTCCTATTCTGGTAACCTGCCTATCTGAGCGCTGGGTGTCCACACTACGATAACAACTTTCACTATCACGGATAAAAATTCGGTCGCTTTTTTCTGTGTCTTCTGTTGCATTGTTACACTGTAGAACGCAGCTGGAATATTGAATCCTTCAAGACTGTTCTGGGTATAAAGGGCCGAGTATCGACTGGAATATCAGTGAAGGTCGCAGCAACAGAGGTCAAGATGGGATGAAAGATGCTGGCCAGTTGTTGATGTTGAAGGAAGAAGTCGTCAGGAGAGGAAAAAATTAATCTCCGTCGATCTAGGCTTGCTAAAGTAGTTCCCGCTCCCTAAATAATCCCCGAATGAGCCCGCGATGCAATGATGATTTGTATCTTGCGAATCCTCAAATGGCACTGTTTAGTTCAGCACACGGAAAGGTTGGAAACAATTGTGGTTGGCTGCCCTTGTGGATTTTGTCACAATCCATCGAGCCAACGGTCATGATTCACATTTACAGCGAGTCCAGCAGAAACTTTTGGGAGACCATAGTCGACGAGTTGGACCTCTAAACATTGATCCACGCCTTGCACGATTGATTTAATGCCTCCCAATGAGACCTCCGCGGTCAGTCCTGTGACCAACAATAATACCGCAAAAAGGCCAAATGACCACACATACTGAGAAGTAAAATTTGAACTTTGATACTTGAGATAGTGATTGACCGTGGAGAGTAATGATGACTCCGACGTTGAAGAACAGTTAAACTAGCTGGAGAAAGTTCATGCCGTGACGAATCTCCTTGCCGAAGGCACGACACATGCAAAAAGTAGATATCAGTATTCTCTTGTCGTCGACCGCCTGTTCATTGCCTCACATATCTTTAAACCTCGGTACACATTTGATGTATAGGTCGTTAAAAAGGTTTCAGGTGTGCTTTAATGATATATATTCTCTCATTGAATGAAAGAAATGAGCCTCCCACGCCTTTTCCGGCGGGAGGCTTATCTTAACTACTGCTCCAGACATTGAGAGGCTTGAACCTAGTCGATGCCTCTTTCGTCCCCTAGTTCCGAGCTACCGGGTTCGCATTCACACTTCTATCGCCTGCATCTAGCAAGCTGCCATACGAAATTCGGATTCGAAAGCATGTTCAAGGGAACCATGTCGGATATCGTGATCCGAGCTGCAGGTCTGCCTTCATACCTGCCAGATCGTCTCTTTAGACGCTCATAGTGCTCGTCCAGAAATCTAGAATCCGGAGCAAGAGATTGCGATCTGATGTTGCTCAGCTACTCCTCCAATGGTATGTTACATCTTCAATTGTCCATCTCGTTATTTGCAGCTTAGGGCAGACCAAGTGGCTTGAGAGTTCTTCGTATATCTGCACTATTGCCTACGTCTGGAAAGATCAGCAAGTTCAACTACAGCGATGAATCTAGTCACCAACTCCCATTTCAAGATCTTGCAGCAAGTACTTGATATCAGGTCCAGAGATCTCAGCTTTTCATTCCCTGCATCATTTCAATCCTTGGTTCTCCCCCACGCTCTTTACCAGACTGCAAAGATGATTATGATCGATGATGTCCTTGCTATTTAAAAATAGATAGTGTTCTTTATGTACCAACTGTTAGCACACCTTCAACTGTTTCGAAGATCGCAAATGATGCTGCCAGCGGGACTCTCAGCATTGGTCTCTTAAATTCTAGGTTGATGCTACTATATCTGTTCTAGATTACAGCTAAACGCAATGTTCAGGTGCTATGGCCGCCTAATTCAGTGGGTTTGGTCGCTGTTTTATACGACCATTGTCTCAACCTAAGGATCCATAAATGAGGGGCTGCGAAGGATGTACTGCCTTTGGGCCCACCACTGTAAATGGAGAATAGATGGTCTCTAGGTACTATGTTCTATTGTAGGACGGGGCTACCTAAAAATTGCTGCTTCATTTCATCTAAACTGAAGATTCTGCTATGTTATATGTAGTAAGCCCATCGAATTAAGGTATAGGTTTCATCGGCAAGTAATGGCTTTCGAAGATAAAATTTCTAACGACCTGCTTACGATATACAGAAATTGAAAATTTTGAGCCAAAGATCAAAAAAAGCTTCATCAATACCTCTCTATAGTCAATAAAAATCTTTAAAATCCAGAGTTGTCTCAAAGCGATGCCAGAAGGAAACCCGCACGACTTGAAGACTTGAGGTTTATACTCTCCTCTTACGGCTGTTTAAACTTCGATACCCAAGTTATAGTCGTCTTAATACTATTAGGTGACTATAGTTTTAGTATGTACTGGGCATATCTTGGCAAGGGCGAATATTAAGGACCTTCTAGCTTCCACCCCGCTTATAGGCAAACATATTAAGACCTCTCCTCTTTCTTTACCTCATCTTGTCCAGGCCTAGGGGCAGCTCTTGCTTGATATATTTTATTAATTTATTGTTATAGAAATATCGCGTTGCCAACTCTATAAGTTGTATATCCCGCGTTTACAAACCAAGTAGAGCCAAAACCAAGTAGTCTATGGGTACCAGCTAGTTTTTAAAAATTAGGTGGTATTTAAAACTAGGTGGTGCGTAGAAAACTAAGCATTTTGTAAAAACGTGCTAGTTTCTAGAAACTTGGGGGTAGTCTTATTTGGTGGGTCCGCTAGATAGATCATTGTAGGGTATGATATAAACTATGTTATGTGCGTTGCCCTTTTGAGCCTAGTTCACACACTTTGGTTATGACTCTAGCGCCGCATTTTACCTAACTGAAAGAAACCACCTATTTGCTGATGATTCCAAAGATGAACGGTGTTGCTGCTGCCTGAAACTCAGTCGCTTCTTTAAAGTTCAGACCTGGGCCGTCGCCGCCGGCCGCCCACGCTTTGTCTTCTACAGCGTCTTTTTCCTCTAGCTATATCCGAATAGAATCGGGACATAGGTCTTTTGTATTTGAGAATGTCTATAGACAGAGCCAAAGAAGCCAGAGGAGATACCCAACGTCGCAGCTCCTTTGTTAGATTTGTACGAAGGCTACTACGGAGGGCATAAGCATAGTGGGAATTGTCTGAAATAAAATACTACACCACTAGCTCGTTGACCAGAACTATCGCTTTAGTTCACGTTATTATTCATTCACAGATGACTTTCACATTAAATCTTGACTTTATAATAGCTATAATATGCATTGCCCTCTTTAGATTCAAGGCTTTGTGAATATAAGACTAGTTCATCTATTTATATGCGATGCAAGATAGTGCCAATTAAGTTATAATATATGAAGGTGAAAAACTCTATAAAAACGTATTTTATATACACCTGGATAACGTGAACCATGATTCTGGATACGATACATTCGAAGGCCCAGATATTTGTCCTAAATGTTGATTATAGTAGACTAATAGTACGTTCTTCAAAACTCAAGCTATCTCGACATGTCGCAAAGTCTTTTCTAATGGTCAACACTCCTACCCGTGAGAAGGAATCTCCACTTGGTTCGACAATAATGAAGTATATCACAGGACGTTTCCTTCTGCCCTGAGGGATTGTTGCACTTCCAAGTAATACAAGTAGCAAATGGCCCGAACGAAGAAAATCTACAAGTTGAATTCGCAGATTTGGTCGTTTTGACAGGTAAAGCTGCGCTTTAAATCCGGAGAATGAGCGAAGATCTATTTGTTGAGCCCAACCCTTACGACTAGCGCAAACGGCGCGACGAGGAGGAGTTGTTGCTTCACTAGACTCGTTGATAGTGCTTATAATCCGACATTGCCCTGTAGTATTGGTGAAGCGCAGCATGAAAGTTTTCGAGCATAGCACCTGGGCCATAATTACCATGGCTCGGACAGAGTCTGATCGATCTCGAAATGCTGGATTCGTAAGGAAACTATCAAAGTATATTTTCGCGTCCTTAGTCGCCAATTGAATTGTAGATATTCGACTTGTAAAGCGAGAATAAAGATCTGGACTGCGTATAAGGAAGTCTACTTGGCCACCCCAGCCTGCCCATGTCCAGGACGGGAGACTTTCCCGTCGTGAAATTGTTTTCAATTTAAGCCAAGAAGTCTCTTGATGTACCCATAACAAACTCGCCAAGAAGGACTTCAGAACCTCGAGCTTCTGTACTTGTTTGCCTAGAAATGGCACGCCCGACAGCTGGAGAATTGGAATTTTTCTTTTTTCGAGATGGTTCATTATACCTGTGAAGGCACGTAGGGAGTCTCCGATATCAGTTAAGTCCCTGGCCGAGTATTGACGAATTTGTTCGTAATATGTATTGAGACAGTGGAAACGGCTTCGAACCGGAGAAAGCGCACTGGAAATTTTGCCAAGAAAAAGGCTGTGGTTCAGACCCGAATATAGTTTGCCTTGTTTGCAGTGGACCGCACTCCACTCTGCTTCCATTCCTTCGTGGCATTGCATTGAGTGGCACTCAAAATATGTCTCAAATTTGGTGAAAAACAGAAGGCGCTGAGATAGTAGAGCCTCTTGATGCGTCCATGCTCTTGTTGCCCACTTAGAGGCTTTGATCAAACTTTGAGGGTGTTTTAGGCAGGATATGATTTGGGTGTTGTCCAGTATCAAATTCGGCTGAATAGACCTTGGTGTATGTCCTACTCCTGGTAGTCCACAGTCACTGTCATCTCCAGCAACAGCGACGATAGTTAGATCTGCACCGCCGTAAATTGAATTCATATTGTCGATTTGAACTTGTTTCACGTCAAGATCCTCTTGGTTTATGCATCGCTGATCTGCCCATAGATAGCGATAACCTAACTCTTTGACCACCGTCATAGCTTCCAATATGACTCTCGGCCAAGTGGAAGCATGTCCCATTTTTGTAGAGGTCGCTGTTGTTTCCTGTTTCGGGTTCTGAATCTTCGGACGCCCCCAAACGTAGCTTAGGGCTATATATGGAGAGCCAGCGGGTGCATTGACCACGCAAGTCGTTAGGCAAGTATCATTGCAATCGATCAACTTCATACCGGGAACCACACAAGGTACAGTCTTGCATATAGTTTTATGTCGTTGGGTACAAAATGTGATCCACGATCTTATCAACTTGTAGTCAACTTTGGGAGAAACGATCCTCGGAGTATAATATGCAGCTTGCTTATCACTCAGTGAGTGGCAATAGAGAACCCCCGTCTCCTCGATGGTTGATGGTTTTATAATAGACTTAGCGGGAACAACGGCGAGGCGAGGTAAGTCTTGTGAGGTCAACCGATCGGGAAGCCGTCGACTTTCGGAGTACCTTCCATAATTTATGGAAGGGTAAGCGCGTAGGTGATACTGATCCCCTGGAAGTATAGAGGGAACTCGAATAGTATTAAACAAGGAGCATAAATCGCAAGCGGATTGTTCGGCCGTATCTGTTCGCAAGTCGAGGTTCGCAATTAAGTACCCATCTTTCCACGTATCCCTCAGACTAAACCCATCGAGAGATAAGACCTTATCAAAGTCGATACATCGACATTGACGACAAACAGTTCGTGGTTGCCTGCTTAAAGCAGGGGTTATTCCCTCTTTGGAAAGCATGGCTTTAGGATTGTGGGATACTCGTCCGTGGATTCGGATCTTTGAGGTCTTTATCTAGGTTCTTATACAGCTGCCGAATACATAACGATCGTGTTTCGACCAAATATAAACGGTCAAAGCCTGGTGTTCTGCCTTGCTGCCTATCTCCACTTTTTTGCCCAATAAATACAAAAGGGGTTAATAAATAGGGTGGTACGCTAAGCCCAAAGAGGCAGCGCACCTGAACATATAGTACAAGAGGTGGGAGGTGGGAAGTAGGAAGGTGGGGAAAAGGTGGGGAAGGTCATACCTAATTTCGGCCTTACGAAGATGGTAGAAATTCCTCAAAGTTATATTTACCTTGCGAAGGTGCCTGGCCTAAGTTCTTACACACCGCCTTCTTTTCTGCTAAAGCGGTGTATCATAACTTAGCTCTAGCACCTTCGTAGGTTATATTAGAGAGAGAGGACAGGCCCTTAGATAAGAAGCACTCATTAGCTACAACCCTAGTATTTCGCTAAGCCTAATATAGACTTCCTGCCCGCATGAGTACTCAGCACTAAAGACTACTCCTATAGCTCCCGTACTTAGTTCTTAGTATAATGCTCGTGCAATTCGGTACTTAGTGCTTAGTACTTATTAGTAATGAGTGCTTCCTTAGCACTTAGCACGTAAGACCAACAAGGCACTACCAACCTTGACTAGGTACTCGAAGAGCTCTGGGACGATCGCGAATACTGTTTACTAACTCGTAAAACGTTGGAAGCTGTTCGCCTTTGTAGATCTATTATTTGAGGATAAATACGAATAATAAGCGAATTTATTAATTAAATAAAGGTTTTGATTTAACGTAGTCTTCATCTTCTTACTAATAAATCTATTACCACTAGTAAATCCATCACAATTAGCAAATCTATCACCACTAGTAAATCTATCACCACCACTATTATAACCACCACTAGAACCATTAGTATACGTGCAACCAAGATAACAACAACAACAACAAGACATATTAGGACGCGGCGGGGAATAAAAAGAAGCAGTAGGAGCAGAAGCAGAAGCAGAAGAGGCAGACATTATTGATGATGATGATGACGATAATAATGACGGTTGAGGGAGACGGTGGAATTGCTACAGATAGTTACAAAGCCTATGGACTATATACGACTTCAACCACCAGACTTGTGGTTGAGCAATCTAACAAAAAAAGAAGTTCTAGCAGCAAAGCCTAACCAAATTGATAGAAATAAGCTCAAAAATAAAAATAAAAACATACCACAGTAGGTATTCGCTGGTGGTCACCCACCCAACTACTAATCTACCGATCTGAGGCTTATGTATGGCAGAGCGGACGGGATGCCCAGTTCTCCTCAGTCTATGGTCGTATGTAACAGCTTCCTTATTATTTATATATATGTATGTCGAGTGAAAAATAATGTGATATCAGAAGGTGTTAGGGTTGTGGTGCAGAATTGTTATAGTTGTGGTTGTGGTGTAGTGTTTGCGAAGATGGAATTGGGAGAGGTGTAGTTGCAGTTCTAGGAGATTACGACTAGGATGGGGACTGAGAGGTAGAGTTGGTGATGGTTGTAGTAGTGGAGCCTTTGGAGCTTGTGGGAGTATTGTGCTACACATCGATAGCGAATCCTCATCTTCATCATCCTCTGCCATCTCTACATCGTTGCCTTCCTCCTCCTCCTCCTTATTATCATCTTCTTCACCTCTACTATCATCATCATCACTACTACCACTCTATCCAACAAAATAAAATTCTCATCAGCTAAATATCTTTTTTTTAAAAAAAAAAAAACAGTCCTCCTTACCACAGAAAAACAGTCGACATTCCTCAATCGACAAGTAGCACACTCCCCACCCTTTCCCCGACGACGACTACAGCGGATCTTACGGATACGACATGGAGTACACTATATTTTATCAGAGATGATCAGATCATCAGCTTCCTTCCTCTCACCTCATCACAAGAATAATAGAACGAACGTAGAACGTAGAACGTAGAGAAGAAAAAGAAGAAGAAGGCAAAAGAAATTAAAAGAAATTAAGAAAAATTTGATTTTTAGGTTGTTTTTTGTATAGAGTGGTAGGTAGGGGAGATTAGATAGATAGATAGGAAGGAAGAAAAGAAAGAAAGAAAGAAAGAAATAAAGAAAGAAAGAAAGAAAGAAAGAAAGAAAGAAAGAAAGAAGAAAGGAAAAGGCTGGTAGTGCCGTAGAAGAGAGGACCAAGAAGGCTAGATTCGAAGAATTGCTCAAGTATAATTAGTTCCTTTATCTCTGTAGTACTACTTTACTAGTCTACATTAGGTTAATAGAGTGAATGATATATCGCTATTATTTTCTACTTTATTCTGGTCAGCCTGGAATCACGTTTTTTCTGGTGGCCATTGCACTTGCAGACCGGTAGGGTGTGGTAAGTCAACGCTCTTGAAGGCCTTACTCGGAGAGGTATTATATAGTAGAGACTCGATCTTTGCTCCTTCTACCGATATAGCATACTGTGCCCAGACGCCGTGGTTGAAAAACACCACAATTAAGCAGAATATCTTAGTAGCATCGCGGATATCATTGGTTGATGGTGCGTGGTATGATACTGTGGTCGGATTATATAGTTTGAAAGAAGATTTTCAGCAAATTCCACTCGGTGATTAATCAATGGTGGGAAGTAATGGCATTGTCTTTAGTGGTGGTCAAAAGATGCGTTTGGTTAGTTACACGGATCCAGTCATTAGCAAGAGCTTTGTACTCCCGGAAGAAGCTCTTAATATTAGACGATGTCTTTAGTGGATTGGACGCAACAACTATGCAGCACGTCTTTTCGGCGGCCTTCGGTCCTAATGGGATCCTTCGTCAGCAAAGAGTGACCGTTGTCCTCGCTACAAACTCCGATATGCACTAAACCCTTTCAATTGCTACCTTGCTTACTAAATTCGAACAGTCAATCATCTTTCATTTGCCGATCATATTATCGCACTGAGTAGTACCGGAGAGCTCTTAGAACAAGGGTCGTTTGAGGATTTGAACTCTCGGAAAGGTTATATCTATGATCTATTAGTCTAAGTTAGGACCGCACATAATGCCGAGCAAATAAATTCCAGTACGAAAGAAGTGGTTGATCCAGTGTCTTAACAGTTGACTCCGAATAGCTAAAGCCGCATAGGAGATATGTATATATATAAATACTATATTGACATTGTCGGCTGGAGAAGATCCATAGCATTCATAGTACTTGGTACATTCTTTGTCTTTGGAAGCAGTTTTCCCCAGATCTGGTGGGTTGAATGGTAGATGGCAGCAAATGCTAAACTCTCAAATACCTTTATCTGGTCTGCTACAAGCTATTAAGGATGCCATTATTGTAGTTGAGGAACTCAAAGGCCAATATAAAATACTTTTAGATTTACCTTTTAGAATAAAAGAACAATAGTAATATTTTATAGAATGCTATAAGAGAAGAATAAAATACAATTAACTCTGAATTTAAATTAACAATTATATATATTATTCTTTTAAACTCTACAACTACCACTCTCTCTATACAAAGGAGATCTTTTGATGATATTATTTCTAAAGCTCGAAGTGCGAGACTCAAGATTGTTTTCCACCGAATACACCGAGCCCTCCCTGGAAATGGGAGTGACCGAACCACTCGTAGCCCTCGAGCTCGTGTCGAATATCGACGGCGGTCTACTAACACTTCCCCGCGCATCAAAACTACTACCCCGGAAGCTCCCCGTCTGAAAACTTCCCCTATGCACACTCTGCTCTTGGAATCTCACCAATGAAGTAGGTCTTTCCATCATTCTCATTGCTACACGCTGCGGGGGCCTGAGTCCGGTCTGATGAGCCGACCGAGCTTTGTTGTTCTTCCGCGCTTTACCGATCCAGAGCATCTGCTCATGCTCCCTCAAATACCTATCCCCACTGAACGAGCGCTGCACGATATCCCTAGCTTTCATCCCCAGCCTGCGCCTCGCCTTGGATTGCTCATACATTCTCTTCGTGATCCGCGCGACATCTTGTGGCGTTGGTTCCACCGGAAACGAGGAGTCTTCTGTTTCCGCATTGCAGAGATGCGCATCGGAATATGGGCTCCAGTCTTCGAGCATGCCCAGGATTTTGATCTGTGCCCTCGCTAGAGCTAACGCGTCGTTGGGTGCTACTACTTCGCTGTACCGTTTTCCCGACTTCTGGTCAGTGAGCACGCGCAGAGAGGCGCCCACGTCTGTGCATACCACCGGTGCCCCAGTCAAGGCTGCTTCCCCGAGCGCGAGGGGGAGACCTTCGGAGATGGAGGAGTTCAGGAATACCCACTTGCATTTGTTAGTCTTGCTATGAAGAAAGGATTGGGAAAGACTTACGGTTCGTTGCAAAACATCAATCGGGTTCGCTTCTCCACACAAAGAAACCTGTCCGCGCAAAGATTTCGTTGCGATGATCTCTTGGCAACTCGTTGTATACGCAGGTGTTTTGTTTAGTGCGCCGTATATCTCGAGCCTGTAGTCTTTGAAGCCCCATTTGTTTATGATGATATCTGCTGCGAGGAGGGCGGTTTTGATATCTTTTGCAAACCATATATGAGACAGCATGGTGACGGTGGGGAGCTTGGTCTTGATTTCTTTGACAGGAGTGAATCGCTAAGTTTTTATTAGTCATTCATGATTCATTCAATAATTTTTGGAGTGCTTCTTACCTCCATATCCGTGATTCCATTGACGACTGGATCGATTTTCCGCTTGAAAACCGCTCGATGCTCAATAGTCCCCTCACAAGTGCCAATCTCTGCTTCCCAACCAGGATTGAAGAAATCAGCGCAAGGTAGGACTGTATCCGCGTGATGCAATGTAACAACAGACGTCATCTTCATCAAGCCCAGGAGCGAGTTCCTGGTAAATGGCGACAGACCACACAACGCCGAAGAGAGATACAGATTCGTCTCTCGCCAGCTAATGGCATGATCCCAGATCTGTAGTGTGCAGCCACGCTTGGCCTTACACACGACACCGTAAGATGCGCTCACACTGTGATGCGAGGTCTGGAATACGGCGGGTATCTGCTCTGGGACGGGAATCGAGAAGATGAATAGGTATCTGGACCACAGTTCGAGTCCTTGATCTAACTGTCCTAACGTCGGTAACTCGGTTTTCAGCCATTTAGATGATGACCGTGTGTTGGGTGCCGTCTGTGAGAGCCAGAGTTCCCTCCATGCATTCTTCACGATGTCGCTTTGCCAGACTGCACTCCAGTTCCGGGAATCCTTGAAATAGTCATTCAAGTTCACCAACGCCCGAGTAAGTTGCTTGATGTCGGCCATCGTAAATTGAAGTGCCCTCGCCCCGTTGACCATGGCCGAGAGAATCGGGATGAAGGATTGCTCAATGTCGAGACGGGTCGTGTGTGTAATCAGGTGATCGACTTCTGAGTCGAGACGATTGGTGAAGAGTCCGTGAGTCGGCGTCATCAGGTCCAGTCCCCAGAGAGGGATGATTTTCAGCGAGTGTACGTTGCGCTCGATCTGGCTCTTGGGGATCCCGAAATCGTTGGCCGACTCGGCTACCATGTGCCACTTGATGGACTTGAGGTTGTTCACGACATCTCTCCGACAAGCTGAGACTCCGCCGCCCTCGTTTGGCCAAGTCCCAGTGTCGACAGCAATAACATGCAACGAGCTCGGATCATCATCCTCAGTCACATTGGATCTTGTCCTGCTACATGCATCTCCGCCCTGTCCAAAACTATACAGATCGTTAATCTTAACTGCAAGGGGTGTCCAACCTGAGATAGTACTATCAAGATCAATCATGGCCATGACTGCATCGCGATTATCATCGAGATACGTCTCGGCTGAATCCAAATTGCAGTAATCCCTCTTCCTCCAATATGGCGCAAGGACTGGTTCGCGCCGCAGTAAGCGCTCGTCTAGCCAGCGCGCGATGACCCCGTCGAAACTCGGGTTATTTTTCCACGCTTTCCAGAGACAGGACCGGGCTTGAGCGGTGGGAACTGGGTACCGCTGTGTCCGGATACCTAGCCAGCGACTGAGGGGATTGGATTTAATGGATTGGAAAGAATACAGGGGGTTATCGTCCAAGAAGGAAACGTGAGTCGGCTTCTTGAGGACGTCAAGATGGTCGTGCATGATGAATGGTGGAGTATCGACTTCCTCCCCGTTTAAGGTCGTGACAATTGTAGGGTGCAACTTGTGATCGTAGTAGTACTGGCTTTCCCAGACGTCAGGCCCTACGATGAAACTTGCTTCGATTACTTGATCATGCGGAATCTTCACAAATAGTCAGTACTTATATTATTCATACCTATATGCGTTCAACTCACCCATGAATCCAGTCGATCCTGTTTTCGTCTTGGTGGAGCACACCACGAGACAGTGCAGCTCATATGAGGTAGCGAGAATTCAGCCCGGAGAAGTGCCCGATGATGCTTATTTGACTTCTGATAATGATACTGAAAGCGAATCAAGTTACCGTCTTTCACATATGATCCGGATTCAATCTGGCTCTTCACATTGTAATTGATGGCCTGAAGAGTAGCATCGTCAGAAACCTCTCTCCTCGTCATAGGGCAAGTGCCGGTCTTGGATATCAATCGGGTCGCGCTCGGGTTGACACTTTCATAGTCGTACACATAATCGCGGATGGTCTTGCCATTCTTCATCTCGATGCGACGCAGAAGCTTCATGTCGTTTGTGTACATGTTGGTAGCGCACAACTGCGTATCAGTACTCGGTTCTGTCTTGTGATCGCCGCGGTATTGGAGCAGTTTGAAAGTCTCGCTGTCTACTGGATGGACGAATCCGGTGTGAACGCCATCGATGTGTCGAATCAGGACTCGGTTTCGCTTCAATGAGACTTCCATGCCTTGGATGTTCTTCCAGATTGCTTCGACATCCTCACGGCCATGGAAGAGGAATGTAGGCAGCAACAGTCGCTGAATCACGCTGGACCAATTCCAGACCAAGAGCAGAATGCTTCTCACAATTGCATTGGCGAATCCATTAGGGAAGGCACATCTCACTTCCCTCTGAAATTCGGGATCCGCCACAAGCGCAACTGAAAAGAACTTGCACATCGTTCCCACAGCATGGTACACGGTTCCGGAGTACTTGAGGAACTTATCGTACTGAGAGTATTTTGGGGGGCTGTAGGGTTTCTCGAGCTGGTTCACGACTCTTTTGATATCTCGGACGGAAGGTCGGGATCTTAATGATTTATGAGGTTTCAGAGATCGCATGCCTCCGATCCAAGACCTTATGCGTCTGATAGAGACAGTGCTAGATAATACAGCATAGTCGCAGCGAGCAAGGTGGGTTTCAATATCCAGTTTCCGAGAATCGGCAAGTCTCTCCTTGAGGAAGGAGAGCTGCTCATCGGTAAGCGGCGAGACGATTCCAAGACTGCGGTTCACGAGATACTCTCGGATGTCTGCTGGTAGGCCTTCCCATTCCAGGTCACAGTCAAAACCAAGACAAAGATTTCGAGCAAGCTCCTTGTTGAAATATTGGAGGAGGTCGTAGGGGTCTCCTTTCTTAGAAAGGGCTTGTAGCTGTCGCTCCAAAGCACTGGGTTCCATGCTTGAGTTTGCGCCTTGTTGATTTTCGACCCAAAGACTCTGGGCCATGAGCGCATCGCGGGGACTGTACTTGAGATGGTACTCTGCAGCTACGTTGATCAGAAGAGCAGCAATATCTTGTTCAAAGCCAGGGAGGAGGTCCTCATGGTGGGTAATTCCTTTAAGATCGCAACCAATGATAAGTCGAATATCCCCATCATCTATAGAGCTCACGGCTCTGATTGCTTCACCGTATTTAGAGAAGTTTTCAAGGGACACTACCTCGACCGTGAGCATGCCCTCAAGGAAAAGTGCTTTGCTCAAGCGGGGTAATGCCTCCGCTTCAGGGAAAGCTCGCTCAGCCAGCTTCGAGAGTTTTGTACAACGATATTGAGCCAGTATCTGACAAACTTCCTTACCAAATTCTGAATTTGGATACACAGCAACCAGCTTGCCAGCTGGGAGTTCGGTAAGCTGTTCATGAAGACCCTGCAACTCGGGTTGCGACCAGGCTTGATCTGACCCGGGGCCGGAATATGAACGATATATCTTTCCCGTGCTCAACCGACGGCGAGGCAGATTTTCTGGCGATCCCAAAATCTTCGCGGCCCAGAGGGATAAAATTGCCACGGTCCAGGTTGCAACTCCCAAAGCGATGATCTGGGAGTAGACGAAGTGTGGAAATTTGTGATCGAGGATGAACCCGAGCGGAAGACCAATCACTACACCGACCAAAAGCGGCTTCTGGGCGTGTGGACCGGCGAAGATCTTGGTATACTGGTACCACAAGACCCCCGTGTATGCGAAGACGTAAGATAGGAACACTATGACGCCTTGACTGCTGGTCGAATCACTCGTAAACAGCCAGAGAAGAGTTGAAGTAATTGCCAAACCCCACACGTGCCACAGGAGAAACTCGAATAACGTCTTCCAGTAAAGACGCTTGAGTCTCTGTGATTTGCTTTTGACAGCACGTGTGATATCTCCATCGGTAGGGACGATTTCCTCTTCGTTCTTCGCCGCGACTTGATTCAGTTTATGGGCATTGACGTCGAGGAGGACAGCCCCAATTAGATAGTAGGCCAAACCGAATCCAGCAGGCATAACGAGCCCTGTTCCGGAAGCGAGTCCCACCAGCTCACCGCCACTTAGAAGTGCGACCCATTTGTCGAGAAGTGCCACGATGAAGTAAAGTAAAGTGCAACCGATCTATCGATGATGTTATTACCAATGTAAATAAAAAAGTGCTGTAGATATTTCACTAACCTCGTCGCCTGCCTGACGCCAGTGGAGGAATCCGTTATGGAAACGGATACCCAGTTGAGTGTTTCGAAGAGAATTCAACGCTACCTTGGTCTGCATGTTCCAAGTTGAGCTGAACTTGATGGGTTGGAGTACACCTGTTACGCGGCAGTACCAATCCTGCATGATATATGAGCATAATAACCAAAACGTCGGTATTTCGTAAACTTACCATCAGCACCACAGTAGCTTCATAAGAGTCAGCCAACCTTTTAACCACACTGTCTTGCGTTTTAGCTGTGAAGAAGGATTTCCCCTGCTCTGCGAGAACGGCCTGCAGTAATGCTTGTCGTGCCTCTCTCAAAATTGCTGGATCAGGCATGCCAACGAATCTGTTCTGATCGCTGCTCTGTTCAACAAACCATGTTCTCAACTCTGCGTCATCGATCAAACTTATTTTCTGATACCAAGTAGTCCAGCGAGAACCAGTATATCGGACCCCAAAGACCAAGAGAGTTACAAAGACGCCTAAAACTGTGAGGGAGATTTCGACAGTGTGATGCCGAACGAAGATTGTGGTTAGGGGGGAGATGAAAAGCACTGGAACGCAACTGATGATGATAGCCCGACCAGATTGGAACGCCGACCCTGTCAACTGGTAATTTGCTAGAGCAGCCAGCAAGCAAAGATAACTTGTCATGAAAATCAGATAAAACAAGAAGACAACGGCCGCGTGGCCTCCTGTGGCTAAAAAGATAGCAATAAAACCAATAAGGCCAGTAATAAGTGTGAGCGCAAAGCCAGCAAGAAGTCTCGTAATGACAAAGTAGTTCATGGCCGAGAAGGCCATGGAAGCCATATAGTAGGTTCCACCACAGGCAATCCACGTACCAATTGCCCCGGACAGGAGGAGCGAGATCATCAAAGCCATCGTAGCACTGTGGACCTCTTGACCACTCATGTAAGGCCCGGCACTTAAGTACAGACCGTGGCCCGTCGTCGTGAGGAGTAGGATGTCTATGAGAGCCGGGATAGCGAAAACGGACATGAAAGTCACTTGTTGAACAACCGGCATTGATTTCGCTTTGTACTCAGCATCTACATCGATCTGCGCCTCTGAGTAAGCGGTGTTTAGTCCCGCTGGCGATTCCTCATACGGAGGCGGTTGATTTTCATCTTTCCCATAATGGGAGCGGAACTTGTCAGACAGGATCTTTCCGAACTGGCTTGGAGAGAGGTCAAAGTAGGCCTCGCATCGTGAACCGAGGGCGAAGAGTTCTGCGAAGGCAGCGGCTTGGTCGGCTTGATCGTTGAACAGAGGATTCCGGTCGCAGACTTCGATGTACACCTCTTCCATGGCCAGTTTCCTCATGGTGCAGAATACCGCTAATATAAGGATGTCACTCACTGCATTAATGGCGGGATCGCGAATTGCGGCTTCCAGGACGTCAGTCAACCCAACAAGTTTTTGGTGAGAGCGGTTTGTGAGGTAGCGAGATACTTCTGTCTTGATTTCCGTGAAGAGGGAGAGGGCAGTAGCAAGATCTGGGTGCGAGCGGAGGCTCTGACAGTGCCATTCCAAGCGGGATTCTACAAGTGATTCTTCGCTTACGCTCCCGTTAAGATAGCCCACTGTGTTGATCACCTGGAGCTGTCTCAGTCGGGGAACGTCGAGTAGTTGTTCCCTAATAGCAGATCGGATGCCCGCAAGAAGCCTGTCGTCCTCGAATCCAGGGCCGAGCGTGACTCGTTGTAAAAGATGCATACACTCTTCTGAAGATAGAGACTTGATATCATTTACCAGCCGCAGCGGAAGGTCGTGAGTAACGAGCTTGCCATTACCCTGCCATCGCGCAAATGACATCTCCGCAGACAGACACTGGCGATGCGTCAAGCCTTGAGCAGACAAGTAAGTGTGGACAGTGGCTCCCAAGATGTCTTGCACTTTTTTAGAGACATAGATGTCTGTTCTGCCTGAGGGTTGGACGTGATACACGGCATGAAACTGTTTGTCGTTGTTACGTTGGAAGCCTGAATGGAGACCAAGATACACCCGAACGCTCTCTGAATCTTCGTTTTCGTCGTCGGGAGACTGAATGAGATTCTCGGCTAGTTCCTCGATGGCTTGCCGACATGCGATAGAGTCTGCAGTGGTGCATCTCACGAACGCCTCTTTGTCTGCGACGAATTTCCGGAGGGTGTCACTGTATTTCAAGAGTATCTCTGGGCTGACAACGTCTAACAAGTTCAGCTTGCTTAGATTCCTCTGCGACAAGACAACTTTGTGAAAGTCCTCCATGGACACATCGAGGCCGAGAGGAAAGCAGCCGATTCCATCGACGGAATTACCGATGGATGAAGTTAAGAGGGGATCTCCTTGGCAACTTTCCTGTAATGTGAACCATTCCGGGGTTTTAGATGAGTCCCGCTTTGAAGTCAGAGTTATTAAGGACTCGTGCCTGCAATGGTTATTATTCATCGCGGCTTCTAGACTGGGGAGAACTGCGGCGCATTTTTGGATTTCCTGACGAACGCGAGTAGTATTTTGGGTCTGTTTTCTTGTGCTTTAGCATTCAATATATCTCGTAAAATCGTCACAATAAGCAAGGGAGTGAATACTCACAGCTTTCTTCTCCTTCCACGCCTGTTGAAGATCCATTACCCGTGATTCTTTCAACCAGTCAAACGCACTCAGGGGCTCAAGCGGCGCAGTATTACAAGATGCATCGACCAATGCACTCTGTGGGCCGATCCATGGTATAACGCTATAAAAGCCACACCACGTGAACGTTCTCCTAAGAACAGCATTCGCCAACTCCGCATCATCATCCAGCGTCTCCCAAGCCATAACAGTGAAATCACGAAGGCATGCCTGCGATACGAATGCCTTGACTGTCATACGCAAAGCTTCCATGCCGAAACAGTCGCGGCGCTGGCCGTCTGGGAGGAGGAGGCCATTCCTGAATACAACACCTGCGACAGACGGAGATGCCAATACTTTTGTATCTGTCAAGAATTCTGGCCCGGATGTCTCCAGATAGACTGAGAGATTGAGTGTGGATAGTACGTGATTCAGTTCGTCGAGAATCAAGGCTGGGAGGGTTTCCCAGTTTGCGAGGAGGATGCCAGTGAATTTGTCTTGAAAATGAGAGAATACTATCGTTAGGACTTCATCCAGACCCGAAATCAGCAACTTTTCAGTGGCGCTGCTGGTCGATGAGATTTTCATTATCTCCCCTAAATCAAGTCGCCCGATCAAAGTAGTATTCTGTTCCTCGGCATTCTTGCGATATTCCCCAATAGCGGCCAGAACGTTCGTATGTAGCGGATCGAGAATTATCGCATCGCGGCTGGATAGTAGTTGCGCCTGCGCCGCTGTGACGGGCGCATCGAACGCACCGAGATATATCGCGACGGATGTCGGTTTTTTCTTTTCGATTTTCTCGAGGGACAGTTGGGAATCTAATGCGGCGTATTTTTGGAGGTGAGTTTGAACTCTGGCGACAAATTTTTGGGATGCATCGTCCTGGAATCCCCGCATTAGTTTAAGAATCCAAATAGGCTTTTCATAATATCTTGTGTATACCTGGGCAGCAGCGAGACGCTTCCTAAGCTTTCTCCACACTGAGAACGCGATATAGCATGACCCGGCTAGGATTGAACCAAGAGTAAGACTAAGGAGAACCTGTTCTCTGTTAGTTTTTATGAGAAGAAAGAAGGATTGGGAATTTATTACCCATTGCCACCAATGCTGGACCAGCTGACGTCCAGCACCAGCTTTGACTCCTGTAATGTAGGCCATAGTCACTCTCTAGAGAAGAACACGAACTTTGCCATAGAGTGAGGTCTTGCTTTGGAGCTCAGTGACACTAGGGGACGGGAAGGTGCAAGGAAACGAATATTTTCAAACGAGCGTGGTAGCAAAGGTCGAATTGGAGTTCATTCAGCCTCGTGGTGGCAGAAACGAATGAATGCGATGTCGGCTGATAATTACAAAAACAATAAGGCAAGGCCGACCCTGGGTTGATTCTCTTGCATCTCTACTCGAGGCCTAGAATGCGAAGACAGGATTTTTTTCTTCCCTTGGAGGATGGATAGAGAGGACCAATCGCCCGGGAGCTGGAAGACAGAACAACAACAGCGAGCCAGCGGCAAGTTGAGTAAGCAAGAGCCATGAAGAGCGGCAGGGAAGGTGGCCAAGAACATTGTGGTTGTTGGAGATCTTCCATCCTGGGGCTCAGGACCCCAGCGCTCCGAAGTTTTGAGACTTACCGTACCCTCGCTCAGCCTTTCCGGCCAAAGGTGCCAGAGATGGTTGTCAAAGAGCCCCGTACCGCCACTTTGTTACAAAACGTGCATTTCATGCATACACGAGCTTCGAAAAGATGGAGAACGGAGATATTAGTATACCGGGGCATGGTACAAGGGTTACGTGTGCGCTGTACTGCAAAGTAGATCTTAAGTAAGAAGAACGCTCATAGGCGTCTAAAAAGGCTTAGCGAAGTCCAGGCAAAGTATAATAGATAAAGGTAAAACAATAAACAAGATCTAAAAACATTTTATTAATATCGTATTAAATAAAATATAAAATATAAACAAAATATAAAAATAAAATATATAATTATAAATATAAAACTCATAATATTATTTTAATAGAAAAGAAATAGATCTACATTTAGGCTTTCTAGCTTCCTTGAGTTCTAGACCATGCTCGAATCCAAGTTATCTGTGCCAGCGGACCTAGGACTTGGCATGATCGTTCATGCATAAAGCTAAGTTTAATCCGTGTTTTCTTGCCCCTCCCAACTCGTTTCGAAACAGGATAGCACGTTTTCTCGCTTCTCTCTCCTTCTCATGCCATCAGCAAAAAAGCCACCGACGACAGCTCACAACCGGTCTATTCTTTTCATATCCCGCCGAAATCGCATCCTGTGGGGTCTCCTTGCAATCGTTGTTATAGCGATCGCGATTCCAATGGGAGTTATATTCGGGCGGAAGAAGAAAGGCACTGAGTCCAAATCAGAAGTTTTGGTTCCTCTTTACGTCTATCCAGCCGCCGGAGCATGGGATCCTCTATTTACAGCGTATATCACCCAATAACGATCCCCAATGTTGCCATTCTGCTAACTATGCAAAGCATCGAGAAGTATCCCAGTCTTAATTTCACCGTGATCATTAACCCGGCCAGCGGACCAGGCTCAGCTGTCGGCCCAGATGCAAACTATACGACTGAAATCCCAAGGCTCAATGCTTACGCCAATGTTGTCACGGTGGGATACGTTTCGACCAATTACTCTAAAAGAGATATTGCAATGGTGCAACAGGACATCAGCACGTATGCCGCATGGTCTGATGATGAAAACCACAACATTGGCATGCATGGAATTTTCCTGGATGAGACGCCTTCACAATACGGGTCGGAGAGCATGCAATACTATGAGAAAATAGCATCGGCTATAAGATCCTCAAATGGTCTTGGAACAAGCCCCCGGGTGAGTTCCCCTTCTCCTGGTTTTCATGCTCTAAAGCAGCATCGCTCGCTTGCTTTATCGATGTCATAGCTGATCGAACGGACGAACATCAGATCATCCACAATCCTGGCGTGATCCCCGACGAGCGCTACCTTGCTGTCTGCGATCTTAGCGTCGTCTTCGAGGGCACATACGAAAGTTACCACATATACAATTCTGCAAAGAGAATTTCGGAGTTCGCAAAGTCAACCACGTCCGCGCGGGAGGCGCTTGCGTCTATTGTTCACGGAGTGCCCGGTAACCTTTCGACTAAGGATCAGAAATCCTTTGTGAAGCAGCTTCAATCATCTAGTGGGAGTTTATTCATCACGGATTTATCGATGGATTACTATTCTAGCTTTGGAGATGGGTGGCAAGGCTTCGTGGAAAATCTTGCGTCATGAGCAGCTACTATGTAGATGGTAATTACTAGCGCCGATGGCATCAGCTGATGATGAAATATGCCAATTCACTTTTCTGCATATATTATACAGCCTTACATCACTGTCACTCGCTCCGCTGACCAATGAGAAAATTTCACATATGATTTCATGCCGATTCCGCTAGGTCCAAGCTGGGGATGAGAGGTGAGTTCCAAAGAGCAAGGATATGCATACACTGTAAAGAGTTTTCTTTTCTGGTATACGAAGTACATGAAACGAATCGGGTCGTGTATCGGATTGGTAAATACGCAAGCCAAGCTCTTTTCAATTTGCTGGAAGTTTAACCGCTGCCAAGACACTCTTTTAAACGGTCGCTTGCTGCACAGTATCAAGGCAAAAGACTAAGTCAAGGATAGATATATAGCAAGGGGGTTATGGCCAACCAAATTCCCTGCATAGCCCTAGATAGCTTTCCCGTATTAGCGCTTTGTCTAGAACCTGTGAACGCCACCTCCGCAATTCTTCATCTGACATGCGCTATGCACGGTGGCGTCCAGCCACCCGCTAATTTGCCGACCACCATACCCCTGAGCCACAGGAATGTGCGCTGCCCAATGCGTGTAACCCCTCCTTACCAAGCAACCGGGAAGTCGTAGCTAAAAACATCGTATCTATTTTCGACCCACGGGCTGTGCGACTCAACTCAAAAATCAGGTCAGGTAATAAGTCCGTGGCGGGGCCTTATTCCCTTCATCAATTCGGCTGTCAAGCTTAAAGCCAAGCATAATAATTTTCAGGAAATCTTACAGGATTTCCTATTCTGGCATTACGCATTGATCCATATGCCGTTTTTCGTGCCTGAGCCTGAGCTCCCAGTCAGGGGAATGTTTATCCTGGATCCCCTCGCTTGGCAATAGGTTTGGTTAGGGTTATTGAAGGTTATTTTTTAGGTTTTACCGCATTCTGTTTGGTGAGATTTGTTGTTGCTGAGAAAGCGACCTGCTGCTGGTTTGTGAGCTGACCGGAATGTATGGAACCACGTGTTTTGCACTGTACTTCTCGTGATAACGTAATAACGTAATCGTTTCAATCTGGACTTTCTTACCTGCAGAATTACAGGGAATGATTCCTTGATTTTTGGGCCCTCTTTCTTTTTCATTCAATTCTCATCGGGCGTCGCAACTTCAACCTCCGTCTTCCCTTCCTCCCTTCCACTCCTCAGTCTCCTGACACTTCTCAGTTCGAGAATCGACCGACTGGCGGACTACCTGGCCTGACGCAGAAAACTCTCTCACCTCATTCTTTGTTCGTCCTACCGTGTCTTGCCTCACCATACCTTACTACCGTCTCGGTCCATCATACTTGCCGGTTCAACAGTACCGCTCCTCTTCCAAGCCAGCCAGCCAGCCAGTCCATTATCCACCCAAGGAGAAAGAAAGCAGGAAAACGTCGAGAAGGCATGGATAAGATCACGAATCCTCCGTCGAAATTATCACTGGCTCAATTGGGACGAAAAAAAACTTCGATCCTCGTCGGCACCGGAGCGATCTTAGTTGCGATCGCTATCGCTTTAGGAGTGGGTCTCGGAGTAGGATTGCATCAAGGCCAAGGTACTGGATCCGGTGAGAGTCCATCCCCGTCAGTCCCCCCCACCAATAACACCAACACCAACGGCACATACTGGCAACCTTCTGCGGGAGAAAGTTGGCAGATCGTGCTGAGCTCAGCACTCAACGACACGGACTCATCCTCTCTGGCCGATGTATCCGTCGTTGACATCGATCTCTTCGACAACGAAAACTCGACCATTGATGCCCTGCACGCCCAGGACCGCAAGGTGATATGTTACTTCTCGGCGGGCTCGTATGAGGATTTCCGCCCCGACTCTGACAGGTTTGCAACGAGTGATTATGGGAATGCTCTCGAGGGTTGGGAGGGCGAGTGGTGGCTTGACACTAACTCGCAGAATGTGCGGGACATCATGAGAGATCGGTTGGTGCTTGCGCAGCAGAAGGGTTGTGATGGCGTGGATCCGGATAACGTTGATGGATACGATAATGATACCGGACTGTCGCTCACAACTGCGGACGCGGTGGATTATCTCACCTTTCTTGCGGATATCGCGCATGGGTTTAACATGTCTATTGGCCTGAAGAATGCTGGGACGATTGTGAATCAGACGGTGGGGATCATGGAATGGGAGGTTAATGAGCAGTGTGTGCAGTATGATGAGTGTGACCTTTTTCAGATTTTCATTGAGAGTGGGAAACCGGTTTTTCATATCGAGTATCCTTCTAGTGCACCGAGTGTGAGTGAGTCGACGAAGGTGAAGGCTTGTGGTGATACTGCGGAGGGAACGAGTGGCTTCTCGAGTATATTGAAGGAGTCGAATCTTAGTACTTGGGTGGAGTTTTGTTAGATAGGCCGACCTCATGGTGGACGTGGGAAGTGCGTGGTGATTCATAGAGACAGATATTTAGTAATTTGTATGTGTTTAATATTGAACAAGTAATCGGGATTCAAGTTGTGCTTGGTTGTGACTTCCGTTCTGGATGACAAGGAGGCTCCCATCT
The DNA here is from genome assembly GCA_003008705.1 of Pezicula radicicola. Lineage (NCBI taxonomy): Eukaryota > Fungi > Ascomycota > Leotiomycetes > Helotiales > Dermateaceae > Pezicula > Pezicula radicicola. Next base: position 125,307 of record PDUO01000068.1, on the reverse strand, counting down.
TTTTAAATACAAAATTATCTCCTATCTTATTCAAGAACCTCGATGGAAGTGTCACATTTTGCAAGTCTTGAGAAGTGTTGGGATTGGGAATTCATAGTTGGATTATTAACATTTGAATTATTTATTAAGAGTTACTCTAAAAGCAGCCGACTACATTGCTATCAAGATAGTATGCCCTGAACTTTTTTGACCTCGGCGCCTGACATAGTAAATACCGGAGCTTTAAAAGGAAATTGGAGACGTCAGAGTGAAAGATACCGGTGAACCAGTCATCTCCACCCAGATGGTAAGGGGGTCCGATCCAACCTGCTCTGTCGTGAAGCCAGCAGTGCTCGTGACGGATCCTGGAATTGTCACTGGGATTGGAGTACTGCATGTATTACCGTTGGTGCTGACCGTGACGCCGGTGATAGTCTGCGCGGTCGCATCGATGCTCCAGGCGAGGCTGGGAGTACAAGCATCTCTTGCCACGCGATTGGCGAATGCCGTGGCGATCTAGATGACAGGATTAGGATTGTCTGTGTCAATGTGGAGGAAAAGACTTACATCGTCGTGTTTTATGGAGATGATGGGCCAGGTCGTACTGGGATCATTGCGAGTTAGAAAATTTGTATACTCGGCAGCAAGAAAGAATACTCACAGTCTGATCATCTCCTGGACCACGGTCTCAACCCAGGCTTGGAGCAAAGATAGCTTCGCCGTCACACCATTGATGGTGGTTTCTCCCGCGGTAACGTAATTTAGGTTTGCCTGATGGAACATGAAAGGGTCATGGTGAAGGCCGAGCAGATGTCGCGTGTTGGTATTCTTCTCGAGCGTCAACAAGGTATCCCAATCACCAGCGCCGGCTGATGTATCTATCCATTCTTGGACAGTGCAGTTTGGAAGATTACACTTGCTTTATGTCAGCAGTTTGGATATAAGCTTTGGTGGGAGTGAGACAAACGTTGTAGTAAATGTTGGTGGCCCAGCGGGGAGTGATCTGTATCCCTGCATATCCGTTGGCCTCAACAGTGGTAATGAGAGGCCAGTGTTCATTTTCCTATTTCGAATCAGTACGGAACGATCTACTGGTAAAGGAATTTTTTACGCACAGTATTGAGCAATACAGGTCTCGTGTTGTCACCAACAACATTGACAATTCCATTCTCTGCCCATGCCCTGAGGGCATCCCCATTGTGTAAGCCCGTGATCGCAGGTGGGACAATGCCCTTGGGACTAAATCTCTCTGCAAAGGCGATACCACTCTGGTTAAGCCAGGCCTGATTCCAGGAGATCTCCTGGTTCACGTCAAAATAAGTGGCATTATTCTCATCCTCATGAGTGAATGTGTGCGAGATGTGGGCGAATGCATTCAGGTTATCTGTTGTTGAGAACCAGGTCTTGAGTGAGTCCCCATTGAGGCACGTGGTAGTGTAGGGGTATGCAAGGGGAGTGTCAGGCCAGAGATCCGTGCCCGTTCCGATTGGCTTTACCCACTCGAGTGGTGTATCGGTCTGCTCGCCATATTCGATGGAGCCGATTCCGCAGTCGACAGTGTTTTCAGCCTCCTAGTGACTGTAAGTAAGTAATACTAATAAATAGACAATTGGGTAAGAGCATACCTCAATATTTCCATTCCCATTATGGCAAATCTCCAGGAAATAAGCGCTTCCTGTAGGTAATTTGGCATTGACTTCGGTTTGCCACGTCTTATGCTGATCGAGATCGGCTGTTGTAATTCTGTAGTTGGTATCTGCAGGGACGTAAAGGGCTGATTCGAGAAACATGTCATCAACTTGCGTGCCGAGGTACACTCTCCGATAACCCGTGTACAAGCCTCTAGTGACCCAAGTAATCCAAGAATGTTGAAGAAAATTGGAGGTTTGGGACCAATCTGTCGCCCAGCTGGTGAAGAAGACCATCTGTTGTCGTCCATTGATGTTGTTGATGACGGCCGCAGTTGATGTGTCTGCGAATCCTGTAGCTGGAGCGAATTGTGCAAATTCGGTAGCTATGCTAGAATTGGTGATGGATGCTGGATAATGGTAAAGCCCTTGCGTGCTTACACCAGCTCCAGTGATTATTCCAGAGGTTGGGAAAGAAGATGTGTCGGAAATGCTGATGAGCTGTTCAACGCCAGTGTCACAACAAGCACCAAGAACAGTCGTGCCAAAGTCAGGACCGGGGAAGGCGTCAATTCTGACCATGCGAACCCCAAAATCCACTTGGTATTGATATAGTTGTGCCCATTGGGCGGTCGTGAGAGCACTTTGGTAGCCTAGTGTTCCATTATAGTCGTAACTGACTTCTGAGATGACAACAATCGCTCCATAGTTGCCCGTGGTATTATCTGAACTCAGAGTTGGTAGAACTACTCCTGCTTGGGGCACGGCAAGGATCTCATATGGAATGGCGTAGCTATTGAGTCCTGAGTAGGCCGAGTAAGCCGCAGTAGAATCCCGTGCGATGATCAAAACTTTGCTATTGACATTTGTTGCAGCAACGGCAGCGGCAGCGGGTTCGGCGACACTAGAGTTGCTCACTGTGGTGTTGGCAGCGACAGTGACCCCATCGACGGTTGTCGACACGGTAGGAACTTCAGAAGTTTGTGGAACTGCAGCTTCTTGACTCGTGGTGTTCTGACGACGGACGTGATGAGAATGACCGGGGTGAGCAACACCTGTCGAGAGAGTTGCTGCCAGGGTGAGGAGGAGCGCTGGACAAGATGTTTTAAACTTCATGGCTGCAGACTGGGGGACTCAGTCTTCTTGAGTTGAGTGCAGTTTAGAAAGCAAAAAAACACCGTAGCGATAGGACAATCTCTGAACTGAACGAGTGACGAACAGAGATCAATAAAAGAAAGAAATCAAAATACAAATAATTAGATAGAAAGCAGAACACGAGGGTCTAGCAATCAGCCATACTACAAGGAGCGAATGAGAGGTTATTTGGACTCTTTGCCTTAGGGCCAGAACGATGACAGGCTGCTGACTTCTGTCCCTGCGATTGCCGAGCTATGATGAGCATTGAAAGTTGAGATGGAAAAGGATGAGCTGACCCGCGGATACGACGTACAGACACGGAGCTTTCAATAAGCGTTGTCAGAGCGTAGGCCCAAAGTGGCAGCATCGTGAAATAGAATAGTTCCGAATACAGTATAGCACCTTGGCGGCAGTGGTGCCGGGAATTAACTTGGTGGACGCCGGAATATTTACTGTATTCAGACGGAATTAGAAGAAAGATTTCCACCAGGATGGTAGCACCCTAAGCTGACTGCAGGGACAAGGGGGCCAAAGCCAATCTGAGGTGGGGCTTAAAATGGCGAGAGGGCCCGGATGCTCGTTTAATGTTGCATATACTTCTCGTACTGTACTAAACCATCAAAATCATGCTAGATGTACTATCCGTATTATCCCCCCCCTACAAATTACAACAGACCAATTTTTTTATCCTGTGCAACGAGGTAGAGTCCGGCAGACGGGGACTCTCTCAGGGGCTTGCTTCTAACCACTCAGAGTATACCTCCGTACCCTCTATAGCTCCGACCCACGGAGCCCACCAAATAACCTCTATTTAGAGGGGGAGGAGGGGGGTGGCGGATAGTAGCACCGGAACAAATACACATCTCTCAGACATCCATCTCTTACTTATATCGCCACACTAATCGTCGTGCATGGACAAGGCCGAGAGTTTCTAAAAGGCCGTTGCTTGGTCCTTCCTCGAATTACCAAGAAGCATATTGCCTCATTCCCGAGGACTTCGCTGATGATCTAGAGAGTAGAAGTAAGGGCAATTACCTCTCATTCTAGCGATCTCTCACCTCGCCTAATGAAATCTACTCACGTGTAACGTCGCATCGATTTTGCCAATGGATTCTCCATCAGAGCTCCAAGATCTCATTCAATTATGCGCCAATTCGGACTCAGAGACGTCCACGCCATGCGACTCCAAATCAAGTTCCGTCTATGAAGCTTCCACCCCTTCCACGATAGCGTCGTCACCTGCCAATGATTCAGTGGATGACCTTCCCTCAGACAGAGAGTACATTGCAGTCGTTGGTGGACTTGGATATATTGGCAGTCACACTTGCCTTGAGTTAGTGAAGGCAGGATATAATATCATCATCATCGACAACCTAAGCAACTCTTACCGGGCTGTCTATGATCGACTTGAACTCCTCGTGAAGCGTCACTACGAATCACGATGCGAGCCAGCACCAGTAATGACCCTCTACGAAGCCGACTACCGCGACGAAAAAGCCATCCGAGAGATTTTAGAAGAGTACATCGATCAGCCACAACTTCTCAGTAACTCAGAATATGTCCTCACCTCAAGGATCAAGGGGGTGATCCACTTCGGAGCGTACAAATCTGTATCTGAAAGCATCAAAGAGCCGCTCAAATACTATGCCAACAATGTCGCTGGCATGGTTGAGTTCTGCTCCACCTTGAACAGCTTCAACATCAAAACATTCATTTTCTCATCCTCAGCTACGGTGTACGGCTCCATTGCCAATTCTGGAAAGCCATTACGAGAGGAATACTGCACCCACCAGACCGAATCCTTCACAGATTCTGACGGGGAAAGGAGGACAGTCAACGGAGGCTGTTCAGGTCTCACAAATCCATACGGCAGGACGAAATGGATGTGCGAAGCCATCCTCTCAGATCTCGCCTGGGCAGATCCGGACTGGACGATCATCGCTCTACGATATTTCAACCCAATCGGCTGTGACGAATCGGGACTATTAGGAGAAGATCCTCGAGGCGTGCCGACGAATTTGATGCCCGTCGTGGTGAAAGTCCTCACCGGTGAGTCCCCGATAGTCTCTGTGTTTGGCACCGATTATCCGACGCCCGATGGCACTGCCATCAGAGACTTCATCCACGTTACCGATTTGGCTCACGGCCATATTGCAGCCCTAGCAGCTGCATCGCAAGGTCGTGTGCCGAAAGGCTTCCGCACTTATAACCTCGGGAGCGGCCAAGGCCATTCAGTTTTGGACGTCGTGAGTGCGGTCGAGATGGCCTCTGCGACGGAGGTCCCTCTGCGGATGATGGAGCGCCGCGAAGGTGATGTTGGGATCTGTGTGGCGATTCCTAGCCGAGCTGAGGCTGAGCTCGGATGGAAGACGAAAAAGTCTCTTAATACTTGCTGTAAAGATATTTGTAATTTTTTAGAATGTAGTAAATAATAGTTAATTTGTATTTAGTGGAGGGAAAAGTAATCTAGAGCTATATACTTTGTTATCATTATATTACTTAATTAGAATAATTAGTAGTAAAAAGTATAAAGAAGTAAAAATGAAAATAATATAATTATATTATATTAAATCCTTCAGATCCTTTAGATCCTTTATATAGATTAAAATTTCCTTTGGATATTGATTTATGCCGTTTAGCCGAAGTGGTCCCGACGAAATGCAGTAACGTGACCTTAGGCGCGATTTGGCCCGAGAACTGCCTCGCAGAGATGTAACGGCTTTAGACGAGCGCCGTCTAAAGCCGTTACATCGAGCCCGACTAAAGCTTGTTAATAAATATAAGTAAATATAAGTTATATTATTATTATAATAATAATAATAATAATAATAATAATAATAATAGAAGTTACTAATTATAAGAAGAGAGTTCTTAAGTATAAAATCTATATAAGTAAAGTTATATAATAAACCTTAGAGTTATATAAGTTAAATCTAAGCTTTTTATAATAAAAAGTTAATAGGAATTCCTGTATCTCCTTATCCACCTCTCTATAGGAGAAATAAGTGTCCGATTTAGGCATAGACTACCACCTCTAAAACAATTGACTAACTAAATAACCATCAAATATAATTAGTTAAAATTTGATTAATTTAATTAGATGTATTTCGAATTGAAAGTGTATAATTCTTTTGTTATTTTATTAATTTTTGGTGGGTGTTTTGGTAGGGTAGAGTGTGCCCCGAATCGGACAGTTATTTCTCTTACGGAGAGTCCGCCAGGCAAAAATTAAGTGGGACCAATTTTGCCTAGAATAATTGTTAGTTTTCGACTAGTCTGTGCGTCACGAGCAGTGGGCATTTACTACTGCTAGAAAGGAGCGGGAAGGGTGGGGTTTGGTTAGTGATATCCCGGGTTTCATCTTCGCTGCCCCCTACTAGTTAGTTTTATGCGATAGTTTCGTATGAGTCTTGCGTGCGTCGAAGGTACAATCTCGAGAGCGTCTTCGCGGTCATACATAATTGCACCAGAGAGCAACGTCTTGGAATCCGATTGGTTGGGCTGACTGCCGGCGTAGTGACTATGACTGTCGCTATGGGCGTGGTAGTGAATGCGTAGGGTGAGTATAGCGACGGGTCGAGGGAGGCTCGACGAAGAAGCCCGAGAGGCCGTCACACTAGTAGTAGAAGTCTAAGCCTTTGTTTGGGTCGGCACCCGGGATACAGTTTAGACTGAACAAAGCTGTGGATAGCGCTGTCGTTGAGGTTGATGCAGCAGATACGGATGCGAAAAGTTGTTAACAATATCTGGTGATGTAAAAGATGCTACTCGACCCCGGTCGGGCTGCGAGTACGGCACCCACCAGATCAAAACTTCTGCTGGCAGAAAGCTCAGGCCATGAACATCCCCCGCCATACAAATGTGTATGCAAATCAATGTACCTGTGCTCTCCCTAAGCGAACAACCAGAAAGGAAAAAAGAATGTGCAATTCGGATCTTGGCAGTGAGGCCAAGGGGAAAGCCTCTATTAGACTTTTGAAGGATGACTCGATTGCAGAGTAAAGTAAGGTCTAAAGGAGGTATATATACACATAAAAAGTGGACTAGAAACGTGTCTAAAAGTCACCTGATTTCCGGCTGACAGCCTCACTGCCTTCCTCGAATCCGACAATGTCGTAGTTAATTGTCGTTGACTAATATATCGAAGTAAAGCTATACTATTACTACTACTATCCCTAATTAGTACTGTTTTTTAAAGTAGTCCATACTCTTGTCACATAACACACCCGGATTCTTGGCATGGACTATCAACAGGCTGTACTTTTGTATTTTGTACTGTCGAAAATTATAATTACACTTCTATTCTTTGTCCTAGATTCTAAACTAATAACCAGTAACTAGGGCTCTTAAATGAAAATTAATTAATAAAAATTTATCTTTATTTACTTAAATTAATTAAAAAGTAGAGCCTTAAATGAAAATGAATGTAACCTTTGATTTTTAACGAATAGAATGAATTTTTATTTGTTTATTTGTAATTTTCTATTCAGTGGTTGTTAAGTAATAGGTAATTAAAATAACTATTTTAGTATAAAGAATAAGTAAATTTTATAAAAGAGATTGTATTATAAAAGGCTAAGTTAGCTTAGTTATTAATTTTCTAATAAAGTTAACACTTACCCCCCCCCCCTCTACTCCTCCTTCTTAGTCTAGGATGGATTAATCTATCCCGGAGTTACGTGGAAAAGTTAGATAAACATTCATTGAAAATCCATGTGTTAAATGAATTGAATTAGGCTAATATTAAATAAAAATGAATTAAAGTAGCTATAGGTAGATGAAAATGAATATATTCATTTGAGAGCCCTACCAGCAACTGCCATCTATTAAAATAGAGACAGACAATCAATACGTCCCCTACACCGACCCCACCGTGTCGCACAATTCAAGACTCTCGCCAGAGAGCCTCGCCTTGAGCGAAGACTTCTTGCCGTCATCTCCTATAGTACAACTCTTCCAATCTTGCCAGTGTAATATCTCAGTCACGCCCGCTGTAGATCGGTACCATATGACTTGCAGGATACGAGTAGTGTAGGACATGTAGAGAAAGTAGCTTCGATACTCTAGACGTAGTGTAATAACCTATCTCTTTGATATCCGCAATTAGAACATCTTAGCATGGCTTTGATCTTGGCTTGTCACTAGGTAAAGGGCAATGCAGTTTGCTTTTTACTTGACCAAGGTGTCCCTGTTAACAAAACAGCGCTGAAACTAGCTTTCAAGGAGGGAGATAAGGCGATTAGTGTATATTAAGCCCTTCTCGACCATGGCTAGGACATTAATTCATATTACAGAATTTTAGTCCTTTAGTAAGTAAAACATCCCTAGTTCTATCCTCTACGAATTTTAATTTATATTTTATTTTGTCTTTGTAAAGACAATAGGTTAACCTAACCCTTCTTTCTTCCTACAAAGCGGCGCAACCAAAAACCAAGCCCTAACCACATGGTTCCTCACTAATAGCGCAGATCCAAACCTAATCAGCAAAGAAGACCGCACGCTCCTCGACTTCGCCTCACAATCTCAAGCCCAGAATCTCTAGCCTACAAATTATAAGCTCACTCCTTCAACACGGAGCACTCCTACATAAAAGTAACACCCTCCACAACGCAATAACTAACATTCTCAAAGATAAAGACTATAAAACTGTGCTTCTCTTCCTCTTAAAGCAAGGAGGTAACGAAGACTAGGAACTTCTAAAGTTGGTGTACACCAGGATGTTGCGGTTAGACCTAACGATATAATAGCGTTATGCATAGGCAGCTATAAGTCTAATGCGTTTATAAACAGAGTCTCCTAGAAAGATCCGCGACAGCCTCGAGTTGCGACTAAATACGTACCCAAGCCCACTAGGGCACTGTTGCAACTTTATAGACTTCTGTACTTTATCTGATTTACAACATTGCTGAATGCCAGCCGTGCCATAATTTTCACTTTAGGGAGGCCAACAATATTACGAGAACAACCGTACTAATTCAATTATATCTGCTGTAGGTATCACTAACTAGTATAACCGCCGAAATCAAGGGCAAGACTAATTGTAGACGCAGCAGTCAACCGTCGCCAACGATTAGTACAACCATAAATTCGTGGCAGAAGCTTCTAGGAAGCTTAGGCATGAGTTTTACGCCTCCACTCTAGGAAATTCAGAGCTATTTAAGCTTTTAATAAAGAATCTGGCTGTTAGAACTTTTCCTCTTAAAGGTATCGGGTCCACGCTTCCATTTGATATTGGCCGCTCTATCTCTAGACTAAGAACTGCTTTTAAGATATTATAGTCCAACATTAGGCCCCGGTAGGTATACAATAATCCGGGTCTATTTGGTAAGAACCAAACTATCGCTGAAATTCTCCTTAGTCAGATGATAGTACTAATGATTCAACAAAGGTTTCCACTAATTATGCCCTGCCTATAAATCTAAGGCTGACAATTTCATTCCGTCTCTAATAGGTTCTTGGCAGACTAAGTCTAATAAATTAGTTTACTTCCCTGCTAATGTAGTGCTGGTCTAGAACTAGTCGTTGACTTAGTATGTCTGAGTAATAAGTTAGCTCCGCCGCAGCTTCTAGTGTACTAAGTTATATATAAACAACTGTGATAGTAATCCACGCCTCTATTTTATTATCTGACAACATGATGCCGCCCTCCTTATCCTTACAGCGCTATTCGGTTGACTCTTTTGTGGATCCACTCTTTGCACCCAGGGTTTCAGAGGCATTAGGTTCTTTGAGCGTCTTGTAGCACTTCGCGACGTCCAAACCGGTCCACCCGCTGTAGTCTAGCACATTGAGATCGATACCTTCCTCTTTGATAATCAGCTCGACAATTGCCTCTGGGCGCATCTTCAGTGCCGCTGGAACGACCTCACCTCGGAGAGATGAGTTTTTCTCTCCGCTAAAGGAATCCTATCTAGCACCGCGTTGAACTTCTCTTCATTCGGGCTTAAGGCAGCGTAGTAAAGCACACTTCTCTTGCATCTATCGCGAACGTCGACCTTAGTATAGTTCTCGAGGAGCTTCTGGACGAGAGTTAGCGGATGGAATGCCGCAGCGTAATGTAACGCCGTTGCGTCGGTGTCATTCGCTATATTTGGGTCTGCGCCGAGATCTATAAGTATCAAGGACTCTTCTTCGGGTATGGCATGAATGAGCGGGATGTAGTCATAGAATTTAGAGTTGATCATATCAGCATCGTATTCGAGGAGGAGAGTTGCAATCTCGCAAGACAGCCTGATATATCACTACCACCAAGACCAACACCCATACATGCTTGTTCACCAAACACAACAAAAGGAAATAACTCGCATTGCCAGCACCATAGATTGAACGTAGCTGTATTTGCGAATTTACTTGCGAGATTAAGAACAAGGATATAATGCTTCTGATTAGTACCATTTCCTCTTGCTGGTAAAGAACACGATGTTACTAAGTCCTCGTAGCGTGTATCTTTTTGTAGGAGCTACCCTTATAGTCTAGTGTAGTAACGGTTAGGGTAATAGGATTATTATAGAAGTAAATAATAAGTACCCAAGGGCCTAGTCTAAGGGTAAGTTCTGAGATACAAAGTAGCAACAAATTACTTTATCCTAATACAATCAATTTTGATCTTGGTGCCGCTTTCTTCCAAGCTTCCTTGGTTAAACGTCCACATCCAAGGCGACTCGCTATATTTCTATTCCAGTCCCAAGCCACAAGCATCACATTGTATAATTGATACGCTGCATCAGTAGCATCATAAACTTGCAACTTTTCCGAGCCATAACCATAATATTCTGCTTCAGAGATAACGATAAACTCATGCTTCGCTTTGTCAATGCACTTTAGATCCGGGCCGTCAAGCAGGAGATTTCCGACTTCATTAGAAGATAGCTCCTCAATGATCCTGTACTCATGAGGAGCCTGCGGTTCAGTTCTGCCACTTTTAATTTCAAGTCGGAATTCGGTGGTGCAGCTTGTCTGAAAAACAAGATGTTTTTCAGTAATGAATGGAGAGGTCGATTTGCGTAGAGATTTAGTTGGATCTAGACCTACAGGGGCCTGGTCCCACTCGACTGGTAAGTCAATCCCTTTCAAAGGTATTCCAAGACCATTTCCATTTAGAGGTTCTAGATTTCCTGTTTTGTTGAGAGTGTGCCACCGAAGCAGTGATCGAAAGCGTTCGGGACCAAATTTCTTCGGCACTCTTGTTATGTATCCGTCCTCCGAAATTTCTGTCGTATATGGTTTCTCATATTCAATTTTGCCGGCCCAACCTGCCCAAGACCAGCTTGGGATATCAATGTCGGACTTGGATCGGCGATTTAGCATCTCAGCTGGACGCCAGAAGATTGCTGCGTCCAGAATGCACTCAGGAAGTCCATTGTTCATAGGACTCTTGAAACATCTTTCGAGTATCTTGAAAAGTCCAGCAACAGCCCTAAGTATATCGCCTGGGTTTGTGATTTGACGATGGGTGTATTCTTCTACAAGTTGCACATATTCCGTAAAGACAGCTGATCGCACTATCTCAGGTCCACCATCCCTCAATCTCACAATGCTTCCGTCAATGTACCCTTTCCTTGTATTAATGCCTAAGTACTGAGGCTTGATAGACAACCAAGGGAAACCCTCCGGTTTTTTCCCTGTTTCATCAGATGTCATATCTTCGTAAGCCACAGTCTCACGGCAACGCCAGTAAACTTTGTCTCCAATGAACACCATAAGACGTTGAGATAAAAGCTTTTCCTGGAGAGTCCAGGCACGGCTGTTCCATATAGATGAATCTAGTACTTTCGGCTCAGAAGGCGGGATAACAATGTATTCGCCAGGTCTGATTTCAGCTTTCAGCTGGGTGAGATTTCGAGATCCTTTTTGCACTCCTTTAAGACCCGCACTGGCATCAGGAGCATCAGCCGCAACTATGGTGAGTGCAGCATTTCCATAAACCCAATCCATCCAATCGATCTGGACTTGCTGTTCGGATATATTGTCCTGTTGAATGCAAAGACTGTCCACCCATAAGTACTGTTCTCCGAGACTATCGGTTACTGTTATTGCATCACCTATGGTTCCTGGTATGTCAGATCTGTCAAATCCTACCTCCATTAAGGAATTTATGGTGCCTCGATTGAGAGTCAAAAAGTTTTTGCCTCCCCATACGTAACTTAAAGCCACGTATCTGCAATGCTTGATTTCGGGACCGCGTATCTCCACCACTCGACCCTTTTTAACGTCAATGAATCGAAGCAAGTCGGGGTGTCCCTGTTCAAAGAGCCAACTGTAATCGATACATTTAGCCTTGTGATATTCTTCACATGTCCGAAGCCAAGTACGTCCAATTGACAAGTCAATTTGGACTGGGTCCAAAACTCTTCCATAACTTAGTGACGCTTGCCCAGATCCTGTTTTTAGAATATTTTGAGATACGGCATGTAGTCTAAAGGAACTGAGTACTGCGATAGCAGATCGAGGTCTTGGACCGTAGCCCCAAAGTTTTGCATCAAGGACGCCTGGCGCAAGAGGATTTGTAAATATCTCGATATAACAGGGCAAATCCATCTCCACAATATCCGTGTAACCTTGGATGGGTGCTTTTGTTGATCCACCGAGAGCGGAAGTTACAATTGCACTAATAGCGACTCCAGCGATCATCACACCAATATTCATACTGCGACGCTCAAGGTTTTCAAGTTTGTGAGTCGCACCTTCCATCTGAGCCTTTCCCTTCATTTCACCTTCCGACAATCGGCCAGATCTGAAGGGCCAGGGTGACGCTCCGCAAGCTAACCAGGCTGTCATTGTGTCCTCGTTCGATAGAAGCCCCTTTACTTGGGGATGACGAATTGGATCGTTCTGTGGCTGGCAAAGAGCTTCTAGCAGGATATTGCATAAAATGCACCCTTTCCTATGTTTAATGAGCCGTTTCAATGGAGAAGTCCAAATCATTTCCACGGCTCTGGCTTCATAGCACTTTTCCATTGGAAATATCTCGCATTGACTGCATAGGTAGCTTATGTCGGATCTTTTCTTATTGAGATCGGCAAAGTCATTGACCCAAGGTTCGACCCTCTTGAGAACGCTCGTAGTAATACGTGATTCAGCGCTATGTAGAATTTCTTTGTAGTCCGGCCTCGACAACGACGTTGGCCTTCTTTAGGGTAGGACATCGTGATTAATCCCGAATTCTGGCCAAGATTAATATTTTCTCAATAGAAGTCCCCAGTGGCCTATAAATGCTAAATTCATGTCCGTGTATTTATATTAATAGAAGTTGACAAGATACTTAACCTCAACAACCTAGCTAGTACAGCCACTTCTAACTAAACTCAGAGTATATCTGGTTGCAGTTCTACGAATGCAATCCCTTACGCATAGGGTCTTACGCACACAGACTAAGCGCTACGCGAGACTAGCTTGCGTAAGCGAGCTCACCTAGGCTAGAATACAACAACAACAACGATAGCAAGCTATAAAAATACCCTAACAGTATACGCCTTAGTACCCGCGTCTAGATAGTACCCACATCTAAGCACTATAGATATACCTAACGGCCTATACCTTGGCACCGGTGTCCGGTCGGTACCAGGATCCATAGTCACGTGGGCGGCCGCGGGCAAGCGAGGCGGCTAGGCCCGATTGGGACTAGGCAGCCTGGGCCTGGTAGGGAAGGCCCCGTATTCGCTAAAGCTAGAATCTCATTTCAAGAAAGGAGGAATTACTTTCGAATACCTGGGCGCACCTACCGGCCATGCGAACCAGTCTTCCACATTGACGGACTTGGGGAGCCTCGCGTTTACATTGCAAAGACTTACCGGATAGTCAAGGAATCGAACGGCAAGTTCCACTACGAGATTCTAGGTGATTATCTCGACAGCGACAGCGTGACTGTTGGCTTCGCTTCAATTAAACAAGTCTTGATCCCTCATTTCAAAGGAGCTACAAGTATAAGGACTTTAGAGCTCTTCCCATTGCGGTATCGTCCCGAACATGCAAGGCTCCGCAAGCGCCTAATCGAATGTGATAAGTTGGGCCTGAAATTGCAAGGAAGACAATTCAAAACCTATTCGGGTCATGCCTACAAGGAAGTGAAACAAGAAAATTTATTCGATAAATATAGAGATGCTAAATAACCTAGATTCGAGAGGTTCAATGTGAGTGGCAGAATTATATCGTTAACCGTAGTGTACTAAATGATTACAGGCTCATGGCCGTGTTCTTGCTGATCCACAGGTATATGCAAGCATTTAACGCAGCCAATAATGTGATGCCAGATATTGTCAGGGTTTGTGAGTTTGAAGATCTCACAGATGAACAAATTCTCACTTACTCATACATGGTATGGATTTAGTCTCGGAGACAAGATTTGGGGTGAGTGTCAATCTATATACTAGCATTTCGACGCTCATTGGGAAAACGTTCAGCTAATCTAATACTATTCCGGTGGATTTACAATTGAAAGGATGACTGATATTGTATAGGACGATAGAAATTTTGATTCTCTATTACATTAATGGCCGAGCCCTAAAGGAGCCTTGTACACTCTCTTGTCCGGGTGCATGGATCGGACCGACACAGCTTCGATGACTTTGTTACCGAAAAAGGGAAAGTTTGATCGGTCTCTTGACAGGACCTCCAGGAGTGGGAAAGACACTCACAGCTGAAGCTGTTGCAGAAGTTTCGCGCCGACCGCTCTATATGATCATATCTGCAGAACTTGGTGATAAGCCGTCCGTGATAAGCTCTAAGGTTGCTAAGATTCTTAAGGCCTATCAAATCTAGAAAGCTGTTGTTCTACTCGACGAAGCCGATGTCTTCCTAACCAAGAGAGCCGATTCAAACTTAGAGCGCAATTTAACTAATGGCAACCTTTCTTGCAGACCTAGCTGGATCATTAAGGGGACAATTGCGAGTTTGCGCTTGCTAAGTAAGTTAACAATCCCGACGTTCTGGCAGAATAATGCTAGGGGGTCGGCACCTTTCACCAATAACTCAGCAGAATTGTTCTTGTGTCGCGTCTCCCACTATTACCGTATCACCGTCAAGCACCAACAACTCTCATATGGAACCTTTAGATCCATCTCTCTCAACTCCAACTCCAACTCCAATATACTAAAACCGGCACTAAACCGAATGGAGTCCGTCATCATCAAATCTTTCCGGAACCTGAGTGAACGAAAGTGCACAAGCTTGGCGCGGTTATGCAGACGATTCGGTCTGAGGTCTGACGAACCGTGGGAGATCTACTGGGAATCGGGGCCCTCTTTATGCCGTAGTATGCAGAAATATTATCGCAATATGACAGGATTGGGCACTCCGAATTTCAATTAGTACTGTCACCAACTGACTCCCCTTCACAAGCCTAGGAAACAAAGCGTAGTCTGCGACACTTATCTAGCCTTAGAACTTTGATCGGTGTTCCACTGGGCAGTGACCGGCCTCAGTCATCATAATCACTGTCCTCAGCTTCGGCGTGTTCTTGTGCTTCTGTCTCATGACGTTTGAAGAGTCTCTCGTCTCCCGACAGGATCTCTTCCTCGGGAGATGGTACTCGCCGACGTTTGCGCAGATTGTTTGGAGGTACTGGCATACGCTGCTCCTGAATCTGTTGTTCTATTTCACCCTCATACACATACTGTGCCAACTCTGCATACGTGATCCGAACCTACCCTTCTTCGAATTGGGTGTAGTCTTGATATTAACATTAGAAGGCTCCAACTCATCCAAATGAACTGGTTTCCGACTTCGACCCTTCTTATTGTTCTTCGGATGAGGAGGAGTCTCGGCGTCAGCGTCAGCATCAGAATCAGAATCAGAAGAATCCACTTCATCCCAAAAGATCACTTTTCGACTACGATTTGGACTTCTTCGATCCTTCTCTTTTTCTTTCCCCTTTCCCTTTCCCTAACGTTGAGCCTGTTCAGCTTCGGGTTCAGCTTTGGATTTGGATTTGAGGGCATTTCCGAAGGAGTAGTAGAATCAAGGGGAACAGCGGGAGCACTGGGAACGGGAACGGGAACATTGGTGGAGGTGAAGGTAGAGACAGAGAAAGAGGCAGGAACCGCGGGAGCAGACCTAGTAACATGACTCAGTCCTGCAATGGCGATATTGCTGCTCTGTCGTACACCATCTTGTCGTCGATGTCGTTGTGGTTTTTGTACCAACTCGTCCTCCTCTTCTTACTCTTCTTCGTCAACCTCCTCTTCAAAAAACCCCTTCCTAAACCGGCCAAAGTGCCGCCATCCTCCTATATAATTTAGGCACCACAAAATTGCGAATATGCCTCTTAAACTCCACATCATTTCCCCCTCTTCCCTTTCAGCATGCCTACTACCACCAAAAAATTCCTCCCATCCCAACACGCCCAAAATACTACAATCCACACACCCCGTATACACAGCCATATCCACAGCTAATACTTTTGCGTTCGTCGCGTTCGTCGCGTACTTGTTGTTTCTACGTTGTACATCGCACGTACCAGAAATTGTCCTTTATACTGGGTTCAACCGGAACTCTTACATTGAGATCTATCCCTCCTTTGTGAGAACAATAATACAGGCCAGCGATTATTTTATATCTTTGACATCGTTTCAAGTTTTAATGAGGTCAAAGTTTTCGGTAAGGATTCTGGTCTAGAAGTTGTAAGTTTAAGAGCTTATTCCGATCTTGTTCGTACTATCCAAGCAGGCTTTGGCGATTTGCCGTACAGTGTAGAAGAGGGCAAGGAGGATGCGAAGTTAATTGATAACGGATATTGTCAACAGGCAAGTAGCAAAGTTAAGGCCAACATTCTGAAGAAAAAAAAACATAAACCGAGCCCTAACAGCATTAAACCAGTCATTCACATACGTACTAACAATAGAAGTAAAAACCGCCTGAATAAACCTTTGGGGCAGAATCTTACATGTCCAAAGTCTTAATCACAATATGCTAACCGTAATCTCTGTCTCCACGAAACCGAAGGATCAATGACCTCAATGCATATTCGGAGGCACCGCCCACATGTTCCTATCCGACCTCCTTCCTCGTCAAGGCACCGGCACTGGCGCCGACTCCTGCGCCTCCAACCCCCTCGAAGCAAAAACATGGACCGACCTCGACCTCGACACATTCCTCAAAGACTGGTCCGCCGCCAACGTAACAGCGACCCAGACAAACAATGTTCAAGCTCTAGCTGATAGTTTCGGAGCCCCGAATTTCTTTTGCGGGTTAGATAACTTTTGTAATGCGGGGCAACCGTGTTTGCCTGTTACTTTGCCTGCTTGGTAAGTCTAGGATTCGGGAGAGATAGTAAGGGAAGGAAAAGATGCTAAAAATCACAGGTATGCCTTAGTAGCAATCCAAAACTGGAACTCCTTCATGAACTCTTTGAACACTGCAATCAGTTTCGCCTCTTCAATTAATTCTCTCATCCTCCCCGGAATCGTCAAGGACTTCTATCCCTCCCCAAAGGATAACATCACCCCCCTCAAGACTCGTGCGCGTGCATTCACCACCGTACTAGGTGTCGTCCCCTTCACTGGAGCTGTGAGCACGGCAAGCAGCGCCTTGAGCGGAACAGTAACTTTCATTAGCACTAACGTCAACCCACCAGTAGCAACAGACAAATTCATCGCGTGGTCTGATCTCGCAACCTCCTTAAGCTCAGTGCTACAAGATTACCAAGCCGCGGTTAGCAATTCAATAAAAGCAACTTTAGATGCAGAAGTCGGAGCAGCAGGTGGAATCAACGAGAAACTCGCAAAGGGTGTCTTTCTTGGTGTCTCACAGAATTTCACACAATCAGACCTCCAGACAGCGGTAACCGATAGCATCACAGTCCAAGCCCTCGGCCTAGTCCTTCAAGCTCAAAACTACTATGTCACGACCAAGCTCCTAAATGGTGCCGCATGCGACGAGGGAGGTAGCGCTAGTGTCCTCTGCACCAGCGATAAAGCCTTCCAACTTTTTAGACCAGATGGAGATACTAACGAAAATACGGATACCGAAGTGGGGCTGCTAGTTGATAAGTACAAGATGACTCGGGATCAGATCTTCGCTGGTCCCGCTAGGTGTTTTGCTGCGAATGGGGGGAAGCAGTTACAGGATCCGTTTGGGGATGTGTTGCCTTTGGATCCGGCGACGGATTGTTTGTTTAATCTGCAGGTATGTGACAGGGATCAGAATCCTGTTTGTTTTAATGACGCGAGGACCGGGACTGTTGAGTACTGCCGGCAGTTGGGATTGAATCTTCCATGATTATGTTAGAAGTTCAAAGTCCAGAAGGTATAATAGGGAGGGTTGCAGGCTTGGAGCTCGATAATTCTTAGATGTTAGGCTTTGAAATATATTGAAGCCATAAGATGACGTTATTGCTTGTTTCCAGTGCTATATTTTGGAGAAATACTACTGTCGGGATTGAAACTTACCAAAGACCACTAGGGGAGAATATAATTGGATCGTTGAGCGAAGGCGGTGAAAATTAGACTAACCCTATGTCTTAGAGAGAGTGAAGAAATCCCGAGAAATAGCAATCGCCAGGAAAATCCGAACTGGACGGGTTCGCTAGGTGCTAGCTAGGCGGAAAACGCGCTGTGTCATTTCAGGATGTGCAGCATATCTTGTATATCATTTCTCTCCTGAAGAATATTCCTTCAACTGTGCAGTATATGAGATCCTAGTAGAGCTATAATCACTCGACGACGCTAAATAGTTGCTGTCATAGTCGACTCCAAGTCAAGTTCTTAATGTGTGGTGGCATTTGCTGACAACTCTACCTCTCATTTCATTTCTTTCGGCTCTTGGAATCAACGTTCCAGTTCCTCGGCCGTCTGTCTTGGTGCGTTCGACGACGGAACGAAACGAGTGAAGTTGGCAATAATGAACTTGAGCCTTAATATATAAGTTGGGCAGCAATGCAATTTCGAGGCTTAGACGCTAACCTGACCATTACGTCAGATGGACAGTTATGTTGTGAGCGGCATTGAAGGACTTTAAGCTTGGGGGCAGATGATCAGGATAAAGCGGGATTATCGGGCTGATAGGTGGATGTGATAGGTTATAATTCATAGGTATGGCAAGTTGTTGATACTGGGGAGGACTCTGCGAATAACTTTGAAACGGTAGTTAGCAGTAATGTAGTTTAGTCTATCTTAAGAAACGTCTTATGTTCAAATATATGAAATGGAGTTACCCAAACCTGTTTTTAGCCCGTTCAAATTATCTGCCCCTCTAAACAACTTTCTAAAAAGAAACTTAACCCAAATACCCGAGACAAACTTCTGCTGTCATTGCCGGAGGATAGCGGTTGCGAGGGCGATACCGAGCTAGAGAGTCGTATCTCCGGTGAAGTAAAAGTCCGAGTTGTGTTTGTTGGTGCGCTGCCTTCCGCGTCCCTTCACCTTGCAATAATATTGGGAGTTATCTATGTTAGTAGCACAAGAGAATATTTATTGACAGAAGAGGTTGTCAGATGTAGGAGGTGAAACAGGTCTACTTTTCGCTAACTCAAACTCTAAGCTTACATTGGAAACGGCTTAGCGGGGAAGGCGTTTGATACAATCAAACATCCTAATTTTATCCTGTGGCTCAAGATGCCCTATACTTCCTTCCGGTACACCACTTTCTCTTTCTTATCCAAACCATCCGGTCTCCACTCTGCCTTTATGAACAGCCTAAACCGGGACCACTCCAAAAATACCTCGTTGCTTCACTCCACGCACCCCAAAAAGCGTCACGCAACTCGTCGGCGTGTCTCTACGCATCTAGGAACTCGGCTGATCCGATCATAATCCATGACACGCTAGGCTGAAGCGGGAGGTCACATAGATGGAAGATCACGTATCTTACTCCTGGAAATGAGTTTTAAAGGATCTAAGGTACTTAAAGAACACTTATTACTATGGGTAACCGTCTGTGTAGCTCAACCAAGGCTCTAAAGAAAGACGAGAATGATATCTCAGAGCTGCCACTGCGTCCGCCATTAGGGTTTCTATATACTAGAACCGCCTCATTCCTTCTTAAGTACAGTTTGGAATTATATAACTAGAGTCGAGAACTTACCTTTGAAGACTGATTGTCGATCATCTGTAACAACGGCTCCGACAATAGCGAATATCAAAGTCACGTAAGGGAGAGAAGCATAAAATGGCAAAGTAGTTCTTTAATAAATTAGTTTGTGTTTTTTATTTTTTTTCTTAATTCTAGAACTCCATCTGCTCTTGCAAAAAGCGCTCATACCACCCCCTTTTAAATCGTCTAACTCTAAAACAACTCCTTGCCCATTCCGTAACGACCGAAAAGTGATCCAAATCCCAACTAAAGCACTATCTATCTACTGCCTAGGTCTATAAACACCACCCTGAAGGAATCATGCTAGTTCATTTCTCATATTTTCTTTATCAAGAAGCAATGCTTATACTAGCTGGTCAATTGCTAGGCGCCGGGCCAGCCTAGTACTCGTCAGTCTTGTACTCTAAAGATTTATAGGTGAGTCAAATGACTTACATCAGGTCCTGGTGTAGGTTGGGGTGGAGGAACTGGATCAATAGGTGGTGGTGGAGAAGGGGCTCGGCCTGCGAGATCGACGAAGTCGGTGGCGGGCATAGGAGAGGCGTTTGCGACAAGGGCCGTACAGAAGAGGATGATGAGAGAGGCTATCTTGTGGTTGAGCTGTAATTTGAAGGATTGGTGGAAGGTCCGGCTAGAGAGGAATTATGGTATTGAGTGTGAATGTATTTGTGATGTAAAAATGATAGTTTTAAAGTTGGAGGTTATCAGGACAGCTCTGATAAAGAAGATAGGATCGGAGTTTAAGTGACTAAAGGAGATGAGATCGCTGAAAGAAAGGAATTTTGAAGATGATTGTATAGACTTATATTATATTTCTTGACTTTGGTCGGCGCTGCAATAGCTCTGACAACACCTTAAGATAGTAAACACGGGAAGCTCTCTCTCCAAACGGAACATACTCAGATTAATGTGTAAGTGACTCTTGCTTTAAGTTGAAGTAAGTAACCTGCAAACATTTCTCTTTAACATCCCTTGATTCTATAATCGAATTCCAAAAGTTAAACCTTTATAAACCAAAACAAGGAATGGGCGTCTAGGCGACTCAATGCCTTGACAGTTTATTAATATGTCTCAGTCATTAGAAAGAAAAACCTAGTAAGATACTTTGTGATGTTAGGCAATAAGTGTCAACTAAAATAGGTGGTAGAGATCAATTTATTGCATTATGGTTGCCTATTTTCTTAGGGAATATAGGCCCTATATATAGATCAATTCAGTGCCATGGAAGGCACTAGAATAGCAGTAAAAATGAGTGTAATTTACAGCTGAAAGAGCTGAAGGGAGAGTGCTCTGAGGGAGCCTAGAAGGATGAACTTAGTTGATCCTAAAGGAATTGAAGGAATAAACCTATATTGAAATGGGAACGCTATAAAACAATGAAAAACAGGGCTCAAAATGGCTGACAATAAGACATAGGGGAAGAACAAAGACATCCTTGAGAGTATCTAATAAGAGACCCGTCATTGCTATGTAATCGACGGAGGATCTTTACACAAGAGAATGACAACAGATCTAAAGATTAAACACATAGTCGATCACCTTAGACGATACCTACCAATGGATGTGAAGAGATGGCCAAAGACTTCAAATGGCACCATCAAACCGGTCGCGAAGTGACACATAAAATCTTTTTTTTTGTTGTATTATTTTAACTCTACTAAGAACATTAAACGGTCCGACTAACAAATGCTTGGCTACAGAGTACGTACGTAACTTATCTAATGAATCTCCAGCGCAGCGTCACGCAGAGTAATGCTTAAACCCCTTAGACATAAACAGAATAAGCCTATCCTTAGTACCCCTATCAGGGAGGTTGGATAAAGTAGGCAAAAGAAATCACCGCTCTTGCATTCGATTCTCATCTAATTTAGACTATATAACTATACATCTAAAAACGTTAAAGACCGACAAGAAACAGTAAGGCGTCTCGATCGTTATTGCAGCGCAGGGCGACCTATTGTATACTATAAAGGCTGTATAGCAGCTTTATTATACTATATCCTTACTAACGCTATACGTATATAGCTTCTACTTCTAAACAGGAACTCCTCTCCTATTCGGCACTAGTTTCTAGTAGGCTGTCTCCTTATTAAATACTCTATTAGCGTCGTCGCCAGGGAAGAGCAAAGAGAAATGAGCCCGGCCTAAGAAAGGCAGCAATCTACCTATTGTCTAGGTGCCATGGCGGGGAGGGGTTCAATGCCAGCGATTTTTGGTCTAGGGTAGCAAGCCAGCATATTTCGAGGTTGGACGCAGTCAGCCAGCAAGCCAGAACTAACCCGCACCCGAAGTCAATAGATGAAGGTAGAGAGATTGATCGATAAAGGCCCTGCAACTACTGCCGAAAGAGAGGGTCGAAGTGTCAAGGCCCAGATTGAGTCCAAGGAGCCCAGTCCATGGTTGCGATCCATAGGTTGACCACATAGATCCATATGATACAGTTAAATTATGGAAATTGGAGCAGCCAGTCAAGCCAGAAAAAGTACCCGAGTTACAGATTATCCACCAAGCGTTTGATTATATAATTCAAGACGGCTAGATAATTGCCCGGAAAGGGGTTGTTGGCAAAGCAGCATTAGCCGAAGCCAACCAAAAGGAACGTAGCAAGAAGTCCAAAAATCCATTCAACAGCAAGATAAGCGAGAACACGTTTACAAAGTACACGACAGTGTGGAGGAATTTATTGAGTTATATTATCCGGTGTAAAGATTTAGAAGAGGAAAAGCGGCCTATATTCAAGTATACCTAGCAGCAAAGAGCTAGTTTAAGCCAATTGTTAAAAGTAGCCGACCAATTGAATGATTATTACGAGGAGGGAAAGATGTATATATATGCCTACTTTAGACCTTACTTCTTTCTATAATCGAGTCTATTTTTTCAGTCTGATATATACGTATAGAGGCCTAACTATCTTTGGCCATGTATGGCAACGTCCTCGAGGCAATCAACATGGCATCGTCTTAATTTTCTCCCTCGAGGAGCTCGTAAGTCGCTATCAAAACGACTACGTATTCGGTTAGGATCTTATGGTACTTCTCTCGCTTACTGCCGCAGGCCCTAAGTGCGCAAGCATTATATTCGCCTTCTCAAAGGGAATGTACAGGGGTGTAGGTGAGATTGCTACTCGTGCGGGCAGGAAGTCTGTCTTAGGTATAGCGTAGTGCTAGGGGTAGTAGCCACTTCAGTCACAGGCTTTTCTATTAAACCTCGCGAATATAGCAGAAATTCCTCCAAGTCATGTTTGCCTTAGGCAATCTCTAGCTATGCCTTGGCTCTTAGGTAGTACAACCCCGGTATTTTGCTAAGCCTAATACAGACTTCTTGCTCGCATGAGCCCATCTCGTTTATTATAGCAAGCGAGTCTCGGAGCTTTCCTTTTCTTTCTTGAAGCTTTTCATCACGTTGCATACTCTTAGTACGGACTTGCAGGGCGCCTTGTGGTTGGTCATTGTTCTTCTGCGGAGGCATCGTTGTGAACAAAGGAGAAAGAAAGATGCAGGCGTGGACTTTGATTCAAGCACAGGTCCAACGCTGTAACTGCTGAAACAGCAGACCTATTGCCAAGCCGCCGCAAATTAAATAAAGGCTACGCGATGACAAGAGATGGGATTTCATGCGAGAAGAGAAGTCTTGTTTTTTGCTTTTTCTGGAGATGATAGCTTATTTATTGCGCAAGGAGTATATATCAAATTAATTTTACCAATCCTGGTTACTCATAGCCGTAGTCGGCAATTGAGGAGAGGGAGGGCCATTCTTGGCGTGGAAACTATCACGTGATATCGGCAGCGGACTATCTCAACGAAGAATGGTCGCTCCATCTTTGTCTCGCTTACCAGTTGACTAGCTCATTCCTTTCACATCATTCCATTCCACTGGACTCGTGATCATGATCATGATCATCAATAGAACATCGCATCCTCTTCGTCTCTTCAAAACAAACACTCCTCCCTCCCTCCTACTGTTGGTACGAAGTACGAGAGTGAATGCGCATGTTTTGTTCCCTTCTGTAATGGAGACGATTCTGCTTCGGCGGGTTTAGGAATTGGCTGTGGCCTTTCCCGATACTTTCTGTCCCTTATCTTAAGACCGTTTTCTGATACCCTGGTCATTCGTAGTGCCTCAGAGCCACTAAACCAGGTGTCCATTGGTTGAACATCTTGTTAGATTTGATTCGGCTTTTGGTGACTCTTTGGCTTCAATCTGCTGGCATGATGGCTGTGTATGATTGTTCCCGATGGCTAGCACCGATCTGCAGCACCAACCACCTGTTGTCTTTCTACCTGTTGCTTGTCCAGCAGATCACCAATAAAACCTTACTGTCTCCTTGTCGTTTAAAATCTTCTACACCTGTTGTCGGAAAGACGGGTCAAGCTGCTTCGGCAACGTAAGTTAACAGCCCTTACTTCTTAATACTTGAACATTTACTGACTCGAACGTTTCTAGTGACCAAGCCTACTCCATCAACTTTTGCTCTGGCCAAACCTTGACTAACGGGCAACAGAACACGGCAAGCTCCTGTAATGGTTTCCAATGGCCAAATTTCCATCTACCCAGAACATGATCTCGGCTATGATCACTAACCTACAGATTGGGGACAAGGTTCTAGCAGGCACAACCTTTAATATCTCCGTTCACACATCCAACCTGGCCGTAGGGTTCTTTGTAAATCCCACAACCAACTATTATACCGCACCTCGGGATCTGGACACCAACAGAAAGATCATTGGACATTGCCACGTTACAGTTCAAGATATTGGCTCGCTGAAATCTGTCACCCCGCCTGACCCGAACACTTTTGCCTTCTTCAAGGGAATTGATGACGCTGGCGATGGGACTTGCAATGAGGGTACAGGCTGGATAGGGTGAGGAGGGAAGGAGCAAAAGCATGAGTAAACAGAATGCCATGATGACTTCTTGAAACATGCTAGTTGGACTGTTTTGATCATTCGGTACATTTGGATGTTTCTTCCGCAGTAGTGGCGGGAAACCCTCTATCGCCCTCGGTACACAGTCTACAAAATGATCTCAAAATATAAATCATTCTCAAATAAAAGTGAAGTAAAGTATGTACGTGAAATGAAGCTGCTCCGATCAACTCCCCTCTCCACCCATTGACCTCGAACGTCATTTCCCTCTTCAACCATAGAGGTCATCTTCCGGCCACTTCAGCTCTAGCTGGCAGCAATAGAAGCATAATAATTAACAAGGATATCAGCGGAAAGCTTCTCCGCCATGCCATAGAACACAGTCATGACATGAGACGAGACCTGGGTTGGGGGAGCCGAGCCATTAATAACACGAAGCCTATCAACACTATGGACTCTCGCCTGAGGATCAAGCACACCATCAAGCTCCTTCGCCATCATCGAGTGCGATGAAACACTATGGTAGTTGGCATGATAGTTCTGTTAAACATATGGAACCTATTCTTCCAAGGTAGCATTGTAAGCGAGGTTGTCAACGGGAGTCGCTTCAGCGACGAAGTACTGCGATAAATCTCCTGAGTTGGATAACTCGCGGACGAGCTTGCTGGCGGCTGTTGCCTTAAGCTCATGCAAATGTAGATAAGTACATTTCATGTCTTATATACTTTAATCATTAATCATGTATCTCCGCGCTTTTAGATACGAACGAGAAAAGACCACTTATCCCATTGTAATAACAGCTCTGAACCGTGCTTTACCTGACAACATATGCTCAAAAGCCTTGTTCGCATCGCTTAGTGGGAATTTCTCAATCAAGCACTTGATGCCAAAATCGCGGGCGAAAGCAATAGCTTCCTCCGAATCGAGCGCGTGGCCTGACGCCCAACCGTGGACCGACAAACCACCATTAATCATGGTGATGGCGTCGAACTCAATCTGGCCTACAGCAGCGAGCACGAGTAGTTTGCCGCCGGGCGCAAGAGCACCTACCAGCGGACCGATCGCCTTGGGATTAGGTGCTGTTGCACAGATCATATCAGCGCCGCCCATCTCTTGGAGTTTCTTGATAGGATCCTCCTTGCTGGTATTGATGTACTCGTGTGCGCCCAGCTGGAGAGCAAACTCGCGCTTGCTATCACCGTTCGACAGCGCCACGGTCTTGTAGCCCATATAACGCGCAAACTGCGCCGCCAGATGGCCCAGACCACCAAGACCCTGAACGGCCACAAGGCCGCCGGTGGCGACATGGCTGTGCCAGGTTAGTCTGGGTGCAAGAGTGAGTGTGAGGGCAGAGAAGACTTACAGCTTACGCATGCCATTATAGACAGTGACACCTGCACATAGGAGCGGTGCTGCTTCGGCTGGATCGAGGTCGGCCGGGACGCGGACGACAGCCTCTTCACGGAGCAGAACATACTCAGCGTACCCACCATCACGGGTGACGCCGTTGATCTGCCCATTCACACACATCTGGAACTGGCCACGCTGACAAGAACGACATTGTGAATCATGACCTGAACAGGGAAAAATCCAAGCGAGTTAGCCATGTATCGTTTAAATTCCCAGATTTCATTCATTGGGGTTTCTGTACCTCCATGCCATGCTCCGCCCACTCTTTCGCCACCTGTAAAGCGTGTCACGCCTTCGCCCACTGCCACGACATCGCCGATAAGCTCATGCCCAGGGATGCGCGGGAAAATGTTAGGAAGATAGCCTTCACGCATCAGAGCATCACTGTGACATACGCCACAGGCAAGAATCTTAACCAAAACCTCGCCCCGACTTGGCTTGGCTCGGTCAATGAAATGTCCTTGACTGTGAGCTGTTGACCCTTATCCACAACCACAGCGGCTTTGAAGGTCTTAGGGAATAACAGAGACATGGTGAATAACTGTCTTGTGTTTTTCTCTCTCTCTCGAGTATGATTCTTGGTTAGTTGTCGAGGAGCCTTTTGTTATCGGTATTTGATCACTTTGAAACTTGTCAATCAAGAGTAATCCGGCTTTAAATATGTTATAAAAGTGTTCTTTTCTTCTGTTTGCGCTCAGGGATGCAGACAGAAGCTAGCTACGTAAGACTTGGAACTCGGAGATACCGGAATCCCTATGGCCGGTTTGTTCTACTTTAGCATACAGATAGAGTTTGGAAGATACTATCCACCCTAAATGAAGGTTATTTTTTTTGCTTTTGCACACCGTAAAAAATATCCTTCATTCAGGGGGGATATTAAGTATAATTGTATTTATAAATAAGCGTAGAATACAACCCCCCCTTAAATAAACCTTACTCGAGCCTACCCTATAAATATTATATTTAGAGTAGCTAATTACTCTAATTTTAGCTAAATTTACCTTGCTACAATACTTAGAATCTAGTATAATAAAAAAATTAAGATACTTGTAGAAAGTTTAAGAATAATTTTAAACCTTCTCGGCGATAAAAACAACTATTATTATTTAAAGAATACTTTGGACAACTACGTATATTATTCTTATAAAATCATCGTTTTAAGGCTCATCTAAAAGAGAGATTATAATTAGTAAGACTTAAAACTAACTAATAAGGCGATATATTATTATTAAGGAGAATAAAGTTTTTACCTTATTAACTGATAATCGCTTAAGTCTTACTAAACAAAATTACTCGATTAGGCAATTGACAAGGGGTTTCGTTTGTCACACCTGTACAACAACTGTAACGGTTGGACAAACGAAACCCCTTGTCAATTCCCTAATCGAGTAGTTTTGCCTATACAACTTTTATAAATAAAGCCCTGGCTTTGTTTTATTATCCCTTTGTGCGTCAAGTGTTTTACAGGAAGACTCCCCGGACGTGCACGACAAAATACATACATTTTTGGTGGTAAAAGTCCGGGGAGAATCCGGGGGTGCTTAATCCTTGTCCTGTGAAACACTTGACGCAAAAAGGGATACACCTCGCTTTTCCTTGCTAGAGGCGGCCAACTCCCTACTAGTACGTGGCACTACACTTTATTTGGCAGTCCTTCGTTATGTTCTTCGTCCCACAGGGGTTGCTAAATCCCTCTAATATGGTATTTGTCTGGCAGAGCAGTTCCGGCCAATAAACTTCCTGTATTTGCTTCTAAGATGCGTTAAGCGATTGTAGATGAGTAGAGTGTTGAATTCCTGCCCCAATAGCTAATATACGGCGGAGGGGATATCCTAAAGCCTAAAGCCTAAAGCCTGGCGTTTGTCGGATCCGAGTGCAGCAGCTACCTTACTAACCCTCCCTGGTTTAGAGGTTATCTTCCTTGGCTGTAGAATAGCAATATAAGGCTTATGGGTCCTACCTTTTGGCTATTCCACTGTACCTCCATTTTGTCCACTAACTTATCCACACACAATCCTCTGATTCCTCTCCCTTGGCAACATCATTTAATACCGGGGCAACATGACTCCGCCTGCAAGAGTCAAGGCTATACTGATTGAATCGCAGGGCGTGGCCGCCATTAAGGATGTCGGCCTACCTAAGCTGCGTGACGACTACCTCCTCATCCGCACCACCGCTGTTGCCGTGAACCCTACTGATTGCAAGCACATTGATGTTGGCATCCAGCTCACCGGCACCAGAGCTGGCTGCGACTGTGCGGGCATTGTCGAGGAGGTCGGCGCCAACTTGACCAAGCAGTTCCACAAGGGCGATCGGGTTGCAGCATTTGCGCATGGCTCGTAAGCGACAAATTTCGCCATGGTGGTCAGTTGTCAGTGTGGCTAACTTGGCCGAACAGAAACAAGATCCAGCCCGAGGACGGTGTGTTTAGCGAGTACAGCGTGGTCAAGGCAGGTGTGACATTTAAAATCCCCGATCACATCAGCGACGAGGAGGCAGCCGCTCTGGGCCTTGGTATTGCCACTGTAGTATGTCTGCTATCAGAACCTCTTTTGCGACGCTCATTACTAACAAGTCACTTTTCCCTTACAGGGCCAAGGTCTTTACCGAGCACTTAAGCTACCACTCCCAACACATCCCCTGAGCAAGCCCAAGCCGATCTTGATCTATGGCGGGACCACTGCAACTGGCATCCTAGGCGTGCAATTCGCCAAGCTATCAGGATTCACTGTCGTGACGACCTGTTCGACCAAGAATTTTGCGTACGCCAGGTCACTGGGCGCCGATGCTGTCTTTGACTATGCCGACGCAGAGAAGTGTATCGCTGGCATCCGTGACTTCACCAAGGGCCAGTTGCAGTTGGCCCATCCACTCAATCTCCTCATCTGATTCTTCCTCCTTCCTACTTCCTCTATCTCCTACCTCCTCCTTCCACTATATAAATTCCTCAATACTGGTTCATATATCTTTAATGCCTATCTGCTGTCTCCCCGTCAACTTATAACCCGGCCGCTTCTCAGGCTCGACGTCTTTGGAATACGTAACGCATCAACTACTTATAAACCTCCGTGTATGCCTTGACGGTGGTGATGTCTATCCAACTTTCAAACGGCATCCGGACGTCTTTGTCCAACTCCTTTCGATTCGCCTCAAACAATGCCTCTAACCCATCCACCGGCCGAATACAATAGTATTGCGCGTCCTGAATCAACCAATCAAACGCCTTGCACCACACTTCCAACTCCGGTTCGTTATCCTTAATGGGTGCAATCAATGCCTATGATTCCTTCTAATCAAATACTCCTAAATGCTGAACCTATCGCACGCGACGCAACCATTGATTTAGCTCTGTAACCCGTCTATGACAGCTGAATCCATTTCTATAACTTAAATCTCAGATATTAGTCTTTCCCTGCCTAATTCCAAGTAGATAAACTTACATGCGTAATTAGGAGGCTATATAGTGATTCCTTGACTTCCTCAGAAACATACACAGGGTTGGTAGTTCCACAGCTTGTACTTAAGAATGCCATGAAGTCTCTGTGTAGTGTATGATTGGTGTCTGACCTACACTTAATAATGTCAAGAACCCACTATATTTCCAAGCTGTCTTGGGGCTCGATCCGAGGCCATGGACGACAATTGGTGACGGAAATATAAAAGGAAATGCCCAGCGCGAGCTCAGCAAAAATAGGGCCGCGAGAGACTAGGTCACCGTTAGCGCCGTTTTTTGAAGGGGAGATAATCTTAAGACGTTCGTATGTTGGATCTATGGATTTGTGGCGGACGAGGAGCACTTGTAAGGAGGATAGAACAACAAATAGTGCTAAGTCAAGAAGAGCGATGATATATAGGGGAAAGGTGAATTCGCCAGTTGGTAGAGTATATATCACGGAGAAGGAAGAACAGCGTGAGGTTCTAGATTCGATCGAAATATTATTCGATAGCACTACAACCACTAGGAAGTACAAGGCTAGGACTATCACGAGAAGTTCTAGGACGTCCATCACGATGGAATTGGGTTGAATGCGATTTCCCACTATATATACGACAATATGAATGAGGGATACTGGTATTAAGAGCGGGGCTGACCAGAAACGAGAAGATTTATTTTGCTGAATGTCCTCGGGATCCGACGTGCTGGAGGAGGCTACATTTCCGCATATTCACACTCTCACATTGGTTGGCATTGGGCTGTTGCGGTATGATTCTATTGGTAATCGAAGACTGAAGTCGCCTGTGTCATATTTTCTTCATGCTGTCGTGTAACAGGCAGTCACGCAATTTTAGAGGACAATGCTGCTGTCCCATTCATGCAGCAGCAGCCAGGATGGGCATAAATAAGGAAATGACACAGTGACCAACATGAGCAGGCCGCCACAGAGACGAATGCTGGTCATTACAGCTGCGCTGGAAGGCCGCGGGATGAAAGTTCCATGGACCAGCTATGGCACTCTTGCTCGGCAATAGCGTATATTTTCATTTATCTTGGTTGAGTGGTTGGCCAATTTGTTAATATTGATATGTTACTCGCTTCTTCAGCTTGCCCATTCTGATCGTTTCTACGGTTAGCTAACCAAAGGACCGTAGTAATAAAGCCAGCTTTCGATTCTTGACGTATCGGGCACCGTATATCTTGGCCTTATGCCCATGTACAACTTACTGTTGCACAATGTTGGGCTGGTTGTGCTTTTAGGCAGCCAAAGTTGCACAACGTCAACCAATGACCAAAATAGAGAGGCAGAATTGATCTTGTCGGCAGTGAGTGTTCGTGGAGGCTTGGAGTAGTGGTGGGCACAGCCTAGTTAGGCTACGGGAAGTTCTGCCATATTTCCCATTGGCTTGCCTGTGAGACCTTATCGCAATGGACTTGCCGAGTCGACGCCTGGTCGAGGCACATGGTGAGAGCGGATAATCCTACTCGTAGCCTCGTGGTTGATAACACACCATGCAGAAAATAATTGGGTTCTCCATAGTTGCACAACAGACACCCCGGAATGGCAATACGAGGATTGCATGTACGCAGCCACACTGGTCTCTATGTGCGTAGCCACCCAGACTCATACTCAGCCACACTGTCCATAATCGAACGCCCCTAGATGATTTAAAGCGGGCTGTCCCCTCTATACTCTTGTGAATCAAGTCGTCAACCTCCGCCATATTGAAACAATATATAACCCACCGACTCTCCTCGAGACATATCGCTTAGTGCAGCAATTCTAAAGTAAATATTTGCCTGCTCCCAATGCTCTGCCAGAAATGCGTGTCCATGTTTCAAAGCCGCGCGTGGGGCGACCACCACCCAGACCTCACGTCCTTCACCAATGCCGCGGCGAGTGGTTGCTACATATGCGAGCCTCTGTTACAGTACGCTATTGAGATGTCCGGTGCCCTTGAGAATTGCATGGTAAAGCCGTATAAGTACCGCGTATACGGAGGGAAGGGGGGGGATGCGAGACTCCACATTGATATGCCGATGCTAGTAAATGGTAACGAGATAGAAGAAAGTAGCAATTACAGTATCATACCGGGCTCGAAACTTATCGCGGACTTTAGTATTAGAAATAGAAAGTCGACAATCCCACTATCAAACGCCTCTCAAACCGCTCAGAGATGGATGAGCGACTGCTTGAAGGGGCACGAGCGGTGCCAGAAAAACACGCAACCACGCTCATATCCCACGCGACTACTGGAGTTAGGAGAATCTACAATGCATATTATCCTGTCGAAGGAGCAGAAGCTCTCCGGCCCTTATGCAGCGTTAAGCTACTGCTGGGGCCCTAACCCGACCTTCCTCCGTCTTACAACCTCAAACCTACAGGAGCTTAAAGTAGGCACCCTCTATTGTGACCTCCCTACCGCTTTCCAAGAGGCTATCACTTTCATTAAAAATCTCTCTATCCGCTATCTCTGGATTGATACTCTCTGCATTATCCAATCTGGTCCAGAAGGCGTTGAAGACTGGCGCTCCGAGTGCGCTAAAATGCAGGATGTATACTCCAACTGCATCATCTGCCTCTCTCTCACTAAAGCCGCGAGCCCAAATGAAAGCTGTCTTAATGGATGCACTTCAAGCGTGATGCGGCCATTCGAAGTCGAAACAACGGGAATCATTGATGGAGACGAGTCCTCAAAGTGCACCGCCATCATCCTCTCTCTCTATTACTATCGCATTGCGCTCTACAACCAGCCTCTTGGCTTCCGCGCCTGGCCTCTGCAAGAGCAGATTCTTCCTCCACGCGTCCTAAGCTTCGGCCTCGGCGAGCTCTTCTGGGAGTGCATCGAAGTTCCAAACGCAAGCGAATATTTCCCATACGGCGTCCGGAATATCGAAAACGTAACCGACTTCCACCTCGCGAAGATGCTCGACCTCGCTAAGAAGGCCATCCCAAATACATCAGACAATAATATACTTCTATCCGTCTGGTGGAACATCCTACAAGATTATACCAACCGCGAGCTTACGTATCCCGAGGTAGACAAGTTGGTGGCACTGTCAGCCATTGCAACGCGGATTGGAAGCGCGATGGACGACACATATGTTGCAGGTCATTTTTGGAAGACGTTACCAGATAGTCTGAACTGGCGGACAGAAGATTGGTTCCCGGATTTCAAACGGAGCAAGAGGATACCGCGAAGAATCACCACAGCAGCGAAGGAGAATAAGTGCGAGATGCAGCACAAGACGCCGAGTTGGAGCTGGGCGTCAGTAGATGGGCCATTGTCCGTTAGACCTAGAGGGCACGATTCATTAGCTGAGGCGGAGTCTTATACGTTGACTCTAGTCGATGAGAAGAACCCAGGTGGGCAGGTCGTGTCTGCAAGTTTGAAAATTAGTACGTACTGTGGAGAAATAGAGTGGACACTAGGCAGTGCCCTCATGCTGAGCGAGCCGAGATGGAGTGACGATGTTTATTCCCTCCATGTTACTATAGATGATACGGATGACAAACCAGCGAATGGAATCAGGTATTGGCTTGCGGCGTTAGTCGAGGACGATTTTCTATGTGCGTGGGAGGGCTTGATGTTAGAGGAGGTGGGGATGGAGGGGGGAAGATTGTATAGGAGAATAGGACATTTCAGTTGCTTCACTCGCAAGTACACCCCCGCCGACCCTCCTGGAGGGATGATTACAAAACGATGTTTGGACAGGGGAAAAGGGTAATTACTTTAATATAACTAGAGAGTGGGGACTTAGTGTGCAGTGGAATCTTTGCAAGCCTATTTATAGGGCTCCGATCGAATCGAATCGAATTGAATTACCTCTAATTTGAATTTAATTCGAATTCGATGTCTTACTCCCTTAGGAATCTACTTAAATTCGGGCCTAGAAATATTCGATTCAACGTTTGACGTTTAAAAATAAAGTATCGCAAAGAGGGCCTAAATAGGCTTAGGTAGTAATTACCTAATATATAAATAGACTAGGAGAAGAAGTAAAGATATCCTTAGTTTATTAGATGTAGCTTTATATAGGGATTCGACACTCTAAGAATTTTACTATTAAAAAAATGTATACATTTTGTCGTATACATCCTAGTAGTCTATATAGGTTACAACCAACGAACTATAGGATACTTCTTAGGGCTAGAATTTAATATAAAGTATTAATCTACCTCTTCTTATATTATATAATATAAAATAGAGTAAGTTTAGCCCTATTTAAGTAAGCTTTATCTTATCTTATATAATCTCCTAACACTAATATAAGGTACCTATATGTTTGCGTCGAACCATCGAATCAAGCTCCAAAATCTAACCTTAAATTTAATTAAATTCGATTTGCCGTAGAAAATTCGAATCTAATCTCATCGTCTTATGCCACCAATCAATCGTCTTCCTATAAAGCCAAACTAAGACTTTCTCTGCCAGGGGAATTTATTTGAACAACCTGGTGAATTACTGGAACCACAAAGGCCCTCATATAGCCAAGTCAAAGAAATTCAGGGAAGAGATACAACCCTGAATGATCTTTCAGGTAAGGATATGACAGCCTATAAGTGGCTACTAGACGAATATCACCAGGAAAGAACCGTCTTCCGAAAGAAGCAGGGAGCCTTGGTCAAAACTTTCTTAGAGTAGGGACTAAAGAGCGAGTTATCGTAGAATCTCTAGGTAGATGAAAGCCTATAGGTAAAAGTTAGCGACAGGTTAACATGCGGCTCGGGTAGATCCGCGCCCTAGCTGACAGGTGCATGCGTCGCTAAAAATGACTACCTTTAACGACCCTACCACTGCTCTTTCGTCGCCAGCTTAATATCGCTCTGACACATGTATAAATCTGACTGATGCATGACATTTTAGGCGCGAGTATCTTTGGGATCATTTATACGACGTAGAACGATTCCATAGACACTTGACTGGAATTGTTACTACCACGTCCAGACTGATAGCAGTCATTTCAATATTTATTCTCTTGCCCTCATAAACGCCGTGCCAGGACCTACCCATGATAAATACTAAACCCAACCCACATCTCCACGCAAAATAAGACCGTAAATGCTATTTACTAGTGCAGACCGTCAGTTCGCTCCTTCATGATCCTCCTACGCTCTAAATCCTTGTCTAGAAAAGATTAATTTGTGATCAAAATACAATGATCAAAGAGACTTACCTCCGTCATAGACTAGAAATTCGTGTAACGCATGCCTAGATGGTACCATAGGTAGCACAGGTACTTTCTTTTCGGTAACAACCTCGAGGAAGGCTAGGCCTAATAGGACATACACTGGTGCTAGATGTGAACTACCTAGTACTAGAGGTGAAATCACGTGATTTTTTAGAGATCGAGAAAGAAGAAATCTTAGAATTAAATAGACATAAAATAGATAGAATTATAAGTAATACACTATTAGAATCCCTTAAATTAGAGCTCTCATATAAGCTTACACTAGCCTAATTAGGCTTAGTCTACTTAAAGTTAATAAAAGGGTAATTATTTTTACTTAGAGAATTACTTAAAGTACTTATAAGTATTAATAAGTACTAGTACTTAATATAGTTTAACTAAGAGGTTATAAATTCTCTATACCCTAGCCTACATTCTAGTCTCTATCACTAGCTAAGTAAAATAACCCCCGTTGAATACAACGAGAAATGTCCCTAGTGGCTAGAGAACTATTCTAGTATTCTACCGAGTGGGTAGTCCAACAATAGATGTTGCCAACCAAGGGGTTTAATAGGGAAAGCGTTTGTGAAGCTTTTTGTCTGATACTTGCGACAGGAATGGCTTATAGAATGCAGGAGAATAGGTTTGGCGATTTTCTACCACCCCTAACGAGTTCCCCCAGAATGCTTGGGGGAGGATGCTAATCCTAGTAGCATCTAGGGGCCGTCCAGGCCTCTTAAATCGCCCAAGTACTTAAGAAGAGGTAGAAAGTCTATTTATTAGAATAAACAAAAGAGAATTAATACCTTAGTTATAAACTTCAACTATTAGAATTATAGATAATTTCAATAGTAAGAGAGGGAACACCGCTTATAACGAGACTATTATATTATATTAATAGATAGCTCCCTGTTAAGGGATAGGTAAAATGCCCTCCCTATACCTTTCCTTCAAGGTAGCTAACTAGTTGTGCTACTATTTAGATTTTTGGCGATATGCAACAAAACCCGCAACCACTTGATGCCAAGGATAAGTCATTACTACCAATTGTTCCCGAAGCATCGGGACGATCAGGAACGCTAGATTAAATAAACGGTAAGGCTAGCTTATTGAAATAGGTAGAGCATATATTAGATACAGAGCAAGTGATAACCAACCCTACCACTTATATATACAGAGAGTGGAGTTAATGTCTTACTTGGCTTGGTTATAGAGATGACGTTATTTCACACTTCGACGCCGTATTCAACTTTCGCAATGGTCTCACTTAATACTGGAGATCGGGAAATTTACTGTACTTAGAGATGGAGTAAAGTCAAAAGTTATGTAGTCTTTCGCAATATAGAATTAGTTTCAAATAAAGTAGTGGTGAACTGCTATTCTAACCCCACCGAAAACCACCTCTGGTCGGAATCCTTACTATTCTGCGTAGGGTTTTTACTGATACACCTTTGACTCCTTTGCGATAGCAGGTAAGCCAATAGATGGTTCTTACGTACAAAAGACGACGTTATAAATTTTGAGGGTAGCCGCGTCTGGTAATACTTCTGAGTATGCTCAATTCGACTCAATTCAATCTAGCAAAATGATTTATAATATCATGCTACAACAAAAGCAAATCTAAACCTAGATCCTCCATCACATCATGCCATCTAACATCGCTGTTCCCCTCCTGGAAGTCTCTCCTCCTCCAAACTTCCCTCACAACTCTTTCCGCAGCCCTAATATTCCCAATCCTCATCTCATTCCCCTTATGAAACCATCTTAAGACCCGCAATCTATTTCCCTCTCCTTCGACTTCACAAGCAGTAATAAAAACTGGCCACAGGCTCCCAGAAACCGTCTGATCGATGCCCGGCTGCGATTTATTCAACTGAGTCTCAAGTTCCTCAATACTCTCTATATGTGAAAGACTTGCTTGGACAAGAGGTTGAAGTGTGTGGGGCGTCAAATGACGTATAGTGCGGTAGAAGTGTATCTGTACAGCGCAGTAGAAGACTCCTGCGTAATTGCGTAGGATATCCGCGCAAGTGTCGATACTGCTTTGGAAAGCATGAGACATTGGTGACGCGCATAAGATATCACGTTCCAGAGTATGGATGTCATGCTCTGTTTGTGAAAATCGATTTACTGCCATATGATTGATACGGGAGACAGCTCGCAATAATGGCGCTGTGATGCCGAAGAAATTGTGTAGAGCGAATGGAGCTGTGAGTCCAAAGTCGGGCTCCGCATCGTACCATGAAGCGGGAGAATAGGATTGTATGTTTGTGTCAGATCCTGCAAGACGCTTCGTAGACGCTAAAGAGTCCGAAAAGAGGAAGAACTGATAGGCCCAGGATGCCCTCTGCGTTTGGTTCCAGATGGTGCTGTCTTGGGAGTTCAACCAGTTTCTAGCCCCTCGAAGGTGCAGCCTCCAGTTTGAGTTCTCGCCAGTAATGATTGCAATTGCCAGCAAGGTGAGAATTGCCCCAAGGATTGCCTCTACTTGTAGCTCCTGGTTCTCCTCTAAGCTCAAGCGCAAGTACTTGAGGCTTAGGCGATGATGATGTGTTCCCGTTGAGAATTGTTCGCTCAGAGATGACGCTCGAACTCCGTGGAATGCAGAGACGGCGTATATGCTGTGAAGTAGGGCAGCATTTCCAAAAGAATTTGAGTCGCTCAGCGACAAGAGCATTGGAAGATATATACTTCGAAATGGGTTGTTAAGAAGTGGAACGGGGAACATAATGTTGCTTAGGTGAGACATCCAATAGCTCATAAGTTGTGGCTCTTTGATAGATAAAGTGCTCAGTGAAATAGTCTGGACCAAATTTTGCCCGGTAGTAAAAGAATCCGGTGTCCGGGGTAAAATGGGAGCTTCATCGTCTACTAATCCCGGGGTTTCTTCCACATCCGTGATAGGTGAAGCGGAGACACTCTTGTCAGAGAAAGCTGCAAGGTCAAGGTCCCAATGCGCCTGCTCCTGATCATAATTCCAGTCGAGAGCTGATGGAGACATCTGAGGCACGGAGTCAAGCAGCCTCTCTGGATGTAGGAGTTCATCAGAGCACCCATAGGCTGTCTGCGGAGTGGGACACTGTACTGTGAAGACTGCAAAGGACCCCAGACTGATTTCCTGGCCACTCTGAGCTTTATCGAGAACATCAAGAGTAGACTCTATCTCGTCCTGGCTGAGAACATGGAGAAACTGCTCTGACCCGTCAAATAGAACCCTCCTCTTCGCCTTTCCTCGAAGGTTTTGCTCGTCATCCTCCCAGACGAGTCTGACATTGTAGCCAGCGCAGCTGTATGAACCTCTTGCGCACCGGGAACATGTTGGTCGGCGCTCGTCGCATTTCACGCCTCGTTCACGACAAGTCCAGCAGCCACTGTAAGTCTTCGTCCTCTTGATGCGCCTTTTCCCTTTCGTCTTGGAAGCCTTTCGATCAGACATGGGAATGATTTACAACGGACTCTTTTTTATACAGGGCCGACGCTCTCATAAATATAGGTAGTTTTGTGGTGAAGTCAAGGATATATATCCAAGGGTATTAAGGTGGGGTTCACGACGAGATACCACAAAGATTACTGATTACGCTCTCCGCATCTTATCGATATAGCTATAATATTATTGGTTATATCCTCAAAGTGGGGGACCATGGCTCGTGCGGAGCCTACAATATGGAGAACTAACAACGGAGTACAGAGGTCACGACAAAAAGTCACAAGACTATAGGCCATATACCCTGTATTCGCTAAATAAGCACGCTGTGGCTAGGCAACGGGAGCCTGAAGGGAATTTCTATAGGGAGTGAACTGAGTCCAATGACTGTTTGCCGTGACCTCCGTACCCTATCCGAGATCTGCTTGTGCATGAGCTGTCATGGCTGAGTAAAGAAAGCCCCAATTGTTATGGGTATGATATCTAGGGCAAGCGCACTTAAATTTCTGAAAAAGGTAATCTTACCACCGAAGAGTTCACATTCACGACCGTCTACTTCCAAGCTTGATATTTTATTTCCTAACTACGCTTAATACATATCCTTATTCTTCGTCTCTGGCTCTAGTATGTGATTCAAAGGATGTCCCTTCGATGTCCAACCCAGGAATGGAGGACTGAGGTCATACCCAATGAGTTTCAATGTTTCGCGATCGTACATGTTTTTCAATTTCATCGGATCGTTGCTAAGGTATTGGTTTTCTTCCTGTACACAATATTAGTAACAGCGCTTGCGTGCAGCAGAGTTATGGGCGTATACCTGACGAAGAAATCCTTTCGTCATGAAGCAGCTGTAGACCAGCCTCTCCTCATCAGTTGTCGTATTGGCCGAGCCTCCATGGAAGCATGAGGAAAGCATCATGAAAGCGTCCCCAGGCTGGAGTTCGGCATAGAAAGCGAGATCTTCACTTGGTGGAGTGTCAGGGTCCCAGAGATGCGAACCAGGGATGAATCGGGTTGCGCCATTTGCTTTGGTTGTCCTTTTCGCTCCGACAAACCACCCAATGCTTGTATCCTGTCCCATCTTGTAGTCCTCTGGACGCATTTGAACTGGATCGTTGTGGTGAATCATGTCATCGCGGTGAAGTGGCTGAGCTGCAGCCCCGGGCCCAATCGAGAAGATAATCGTGTTATTGAGCTGCGGCTTAGAGGTGCAGACATTGCGCTTCTCACCAAGCCAGTTGCTGGAAGTAGTTGATAGCATTTTCGTGCAGACGTTCTGATATAGGGTGTTGCATACGATCTTCTGAATGAAGCTCGCTGACTTTTCCGCTAGTCCAGAGTTGCGGCGAGTTTGATTCGGGAAGAACTCGCCTTCCCATGACTTGTCGGCATCGAGGAATGGCCGTGTTGATGCTTCGATGGAAGCAATATCCTCAGGTCCCACAACGCCTCTGACAATACATCCACCAGCTCTCACCAGGGCGGCAACAACCTCGTCACTCGTTGCTGTTGCATGATCAAAAACTGACACTTCCGGCAGAGGTCGGTCTCTATCATCTGTGGCCATGGCCAACATTGTTGGATTGGGAGCTGTCTCGGTCGTAGTCGTGGTGGTCGACATGTTGCGAATTTGGATTTTGACCTTTCTTTGGACTCTCGCTGATGGGAAAACTGGGAATAATCAAGCTGGCTTTATATAGGAAGTGTGCCTTTGCAAAATCTACAGAAGTCAAAGAGGAGCAGTTCGGAAGACGCTGAGTGTGAGACAGAGATTGATTGCCCTGGTCAGCTATGTAAGCGTATTGCAAGCAACAGCGAGCGTCAGATGAGAACAAGCGGGAGATTTCTCCCGTCTTAATATGTTTTCTCGAAAAGATATTAATGATTGTTTCTTTCTGATAATCCTGCATTCAGGGCTTAATTGGAGGCCAGGAATGTCTAGACTCTAACCAGAACAAAGAGGCAGTGGCATGGGAGAGGACAATGATTAGCGAGGCCGGAAATGCGAGAGAGTAAGGACTCGTCAAAAGTGGGGGGCAGTCCATGATAACACTACGGAGTAGGGAAGGTAACAACGAGCAAACAGCAACTCTAAGCGAACCGGCCATTCGACCTCCTTTAGGTTGCGTTCGATACAGGCTAATAGAACTGTTCTTGCTATAGGAAATGGTTACCAATTACGTAATTGGGAACCATTTTTACGATGATCTACCTTCTACCTATATACTCTTCTTATTAATACTCAAATCGTAGGCCAGCTACTATTATAATAACCTTCTACTTTCCTTGAAATCGTACTCTTTTTGTAAGCCTGCCTCTACCATCTCAACTACCTCTGCTACCCTCTGCCACCTCTACTACGCCTTACTTAGTCAATATACAGATCATCTTCTCCATTTCCATTAGGTTTACCCCTGCTAGGCCTAGAGCCTTGCGCTACTTTAAAAGCCTTCCGTTTCCAGGACACAGTTGTTGCATGAACTAAAGCTCTCCCAGCCTTCTGTATTGGCCCAATTATTTCCCGATTATAGTAGACGGCCCTGGAATAGAGGAGGCACCCCGCGCAGCTTAGAGACGAGAGATCACAGTAATAGTATGAGTTGCTTGAATTTTTGGTTGTAAATAGTAGTATATATGGTTCTTACGAGGCCTTCCGAAATTAAAGGGTAGCTTCCGATCGTAGATCTGTAAGAACTCTAGAATCTCGAATTCAAATCTACTTTATTGTAATTCTAAATTTATCGCAATTCCAAATCTATCGTAATTAAAATACTTGCCATTTTATAAATGGTCGGCGAATTATAACCAATTGAAAGTCTTACTGTACAATTGGATCTATCGCGATAATGGGCGGAACAGCTTCCAATAGTACGCAGATTCATCAGCATTTAGGATATCTTCAGAGGCGTATTTTGAAGCCTCAGCACCTATCTCATCCATAATTGCCTCAGAATCGTCATCAAGCTGGGCAGAGCCTGCCTCCATGCCGCCGGCGCCCCTGTAGTCCACTCCTAGGTTTGAAGCCTGCCAGCCTGCCTGGGGACCGTCATCAATCCTACCTCCACTGCTTTTATCTGCAATGCCAGCAACCTACTATAATACCTTGCAAGCGCCAAGTTGCCGCCCATATACCAGAAGCCGGGATGTCTCGTCCGACGCCAGATACTTCTCACCTCGCCTTCTTCATCCAAGCTTCATACACATCTAACCTATCTGCCATCTCATCACCAAAGATTTCCTTCGTCGTGCCTTGCATATCCTGGTAGCCGGTCGCAAAGACGATCTCGTCGGCTGCAGCCTCACGGCCGTCTGTGAAAGCGATTGTATGGTTCTTGACCTCAGCAATTTCAGTGCCCTGAATGATGCGGATTTTACCGTCAGCGATGAGCTGGGAGCAGCCGACGTCGATGTAGGTAGCCGCCTCCGCGCTGGAAGTACTTCATATAGAAGCTGGAGTCGTCTGGGCCGTGATCGGTTTTGAAGCCGGCCGCAGCAAGGCCTTTTTGGAAGTTGGAGTCGCGCCGGGCGATTTCTTTGGCAACATCGACACTGATGAGTTTCAAGACAGCAGTGGGAGAGCTTTGGAAGACGATGTCGGCGTCGTCAACGGGTAGCTATGTTGTCGTTAGGTTGGAATCTCTTAGCACGACAGATGGCAGAGTAAGAAGGGGTAGACGATACGTACTCCACCTTCTGAATAAAGCCCGCCGATGCCCACCTCGAGGCCATTTTTGCTACTCATTACATACGTAGAACTTCTCTGGACCATGGTTACGTCGTAACCTCTCTCGTACTATTGAGAAGTGTGTTAGTAAAAATCTTGGTTTATTCTCTCTTCGGGGCCGTGCTGTCTCCTAACTTACAAAGTCTTGGGCAATGTCGTGTGCACTGTTGCAAGATCCAACCACTACAGCCTTCTTACCTTGGCTATTTTCCCTAGCTCCCGAGAATTCGGATGAGTGGCAGAGTCGGTCCCCTTTGAAATCGGCGACACCTGGAATATAGCTAGGGAAGTTCTTCTCGCCTGAATGGCCTGTGGCTTGTATGATGTGCTTGGGATGCAAGGTGTCTAATAAACAGTAAGCAGAGTATTAGAAATGAGAGGAATAGACTAACGGGATGTATCGATGCCGTTGATCACACGCTTCAAAACAACTGTCCAGCGTCCTATTCCATCATCATACTTCACTTCCTGAACGGTCGTGTTGTTCCACACAGCAAGCTCCATGGCCTTCGCGTATACCTCGAACCAATCGGCCAATTTGTCCTTCGGTGTGAAGATCTAGAGCTTATCAGGAAAGGAAGTTAAACACGAGGAACGCTCATTCTCACTGGCCAGCAGTTATCTGGAAATGGAAGATATGGCATGTGGTCATACCACA
Source organism: Pezicula radicicola (assembly GCA_003008705.1). Taxonomy (NCBI): domain Eukaryota; kingdom Fungi; phylum Ascomycota; class Leotiomycetes; order Helotiales; family Dermateaceae; genus Pezicula; species Pezicula radicicola. The sequence continues at coordinate 82,849 of PDUO01000068.1, read as the reverse complement.
CGGGATCGTGGAGTACAAGTTGATGATATCGGTTTCGCCAGCTGTCACCGATGCGGGGGCTTTTGTCGATGATCAGTGTTGGAACTCGGAGTTGCTTCAGTCTTGCGGCAGAGGTCAGACCTCCTTGGCCAGCACCTGCAAGGAATTAACTTGCATTTTCTCCAGAGAGTCAATCAACCTCCATACCGACAATAAGCACGACTGGGCTTTCTTTCCCGAATTCTCTTCATTCATTAAGCCGATCTTGCCAGTTTGATCGCCCAAGAAGTCTGCCATGATTTGCGCCTTTAGGCCGTCGGGAGCATATCTGCTCCTCGTGACCCGTCAACTCTCGAAGAGTGGTGAACAATGTAAAAGCTTTCCATCGATTCCCATCTACTGGATCTTGGACAAGCTTGACGATGCCGCATCCTTTGCCCACAGTAGTTTCGAACGTGAACCAACTCTGGACACACGGGACGGTTTTATGCATATCGATTGCCGAAATTGCAGGGCACTTGTAAGGCGCTGAAGTATCAATGTTGAGAGATTTGATCTTTAATTCACTCTTCTCGCTGCCCAGGAATTCGATCATTTTCAGAGCTCCATGGAATGTGTGGAAGCTCCAGGAGATGCAGAGCTGGGCTCGCCAGTATGATTCGTCCGCAAAAAGCGTCTTGAATGCGCTGAAGTCACCAGATCCGAAGCAGGCACTGAACTGGGAAATCCATTCTTTAACAATCTCTTGGGGAGAACCGTTGATTACAGAGGCATGTCGTGGATAGGCAGCTAATTGACAGCGGTACGACCCAGCTTCAACGCGGTCCACTGAGGGCACAGGTTGTGGGACACATGTCGATTGTGATGTAATGTCCGCCATGATAGCGTTATGGTGGAGGAATCGATTGAAAATTTGAATGGCAGCAGAGCTCGGGAGAGTATTAAGGAGGGGTATAAAGGGCAATTCGTCATTTATAGCCTGTGGTGATGCGAAGGAAAGGCAGCATTGGCGCCTAGTAGGACAACATTGACTTACTGTGACTTGTATCCGTGTTCCCAAGGGTCTCTTTTGCAGAACTACGAATGCCTCATCCCGTGGTCATTTTCGCTCCTATAACTGTTGCGCTACTGCTTGTAGGGTAGCAACTGATGAGTGGGGGAAGGTGACAACGAGCATCCGTAAACGAGAATGTCCACATCATGACTCGCGGATCATCGAACCTTATCCAGCAACTGACAACGAAACTGTCATTATGCCATGTAAACAACAATTATCACCAAGTTGCTGAAGATAAGGATGCCATGTGTCCTGTGAAACCGAGCTTCACCAAAAGTCAGGAATCACTCGCGATTGACAACTGACAGCGAGTTCTGCTGCTTTCATCTCCACGAGGCGCCGACTCTTATCTGCCATCTCAAGATTAGTATTTACTTGCCTTCACACGTCTGTTCTTCGAATATCAGCATTCAAACTAACTTTGGGTGAGATACTGTAAATGACAGGTGTATAGAAGCCTCGCCTCTCGGGCTGTGCATGTTTTCCCCCCCAGGCATCAAGGCTTACTTCAAATCATATACTCCTTTGTCAACAGCCGCTTCAACTTCTCATCGGAAAGTGTTTGCCTCTCAGAGTAAAACATGGGGGACCCTCAGCCGAGTCCGGGTATGTGAAATGACTGCGCGTCTATAAGCACCATGACCTCTTTCATTTCTGACCATACTTAACAGATAGCGGCTCATGGGCCTCAAAGGGAGATTCTGATGTCAAAGGCAGTACATCTGTCGCCGAAGCTGTCGCCACAAACCTAGACTTTGGTGATGTTGCAGTGCTTGGTCTCGCCGCCGCAGAGGTTGATCGGGACATTGGCGCATTTACCATTCTTGCTCTTGCCTTCAACATTTGTAACAGCTGGATTGGAATGGCTGGAAGTATGGCAATCGCCATCGCCTCAGGTGGCACAATCACCTTAGTTTATGGAATGTTGATTGCACTCGTGGTGTACTTATCCACGGCAGCAACATTGGCAGAATTGGCGGCGGTTTATCCCACTGCCGGTGGCCAATATCATTTCACTTCCATACTGGCGCCGTCTCGGTTCAGTCGACCTCTATCGTATGTCTTTGGAATGACTTCGGTCTTCTCATGGGTTGCTCTTAGTGCTGGTGTAACTATATCAACATCACTGACGGTTATAGCTCTGGCCGTGCTCTTTAACGAAGATTACGTCCCACACGCTTGGCACTACTTTCTGGTCTTTCAATGCCTTGCTTTCATAATATTCTTGTACAATGTCTACGTGCTCAAGCGGACGCCTTGGGTTCATGACATCGGTTGTAAGCATACTGGTTGTCCTCGAATTTGCTTCGTCTGCTAATCCTTGCTATAAATAGTTTGTCTGACAATTGCGGCCTTCTTCATCATCCTGATAACATGCGTCAGTCGCTCAGAGTCGAAGCAAAGCAATGAATTCGTCTGGACGACATTCGTTAACACCTCAGGCTGGCCCGATGGAGTTTGCTTCTTGACTGGCTTGGTAACCCCATGTTTTATGTTCGCGGGTCTTGATGCGGCGCTGCACTTAGCAGAAGAGTGTTCCCACCCTGCTCGGACTGTTCCAAAGGCCATAATGACTAGTGTCGTGATTGGATTTACAACAGCTTTTTCATTTGGCATCGCAATGCTCTATTGCCTGACAGACTTTGACGCTGTCTTGGCCTCTCCCACTGGGTAAGCCATGAACTGGTTGATACCTGATAATTGCGGCGGCAGCTAACAACCTTGCTTTATCAAGTCTTCCCATCGTCGAGATTTATCTTCAGGCTACTCGATCACGTGGCGCAGCAGCAGCCTTTTGCGTGGCTAGTATCCTCATTGGCGTCGTTGTTATTAATGCGGTACAGCAAACCTCGTCGCGTCTCATATGGGCCTTCGCGAGAGACAACGGCTTTAGCTACTCCAATTTCTTGGCACGAATTCATCCGAAACTACAAGTACCCGTGTGGTCTCTGATTGCAAACTATGTTATCGTCCTTCTGACAGGATGTATATATGTAGGATCATCAACAGGTACGCTACACCCAACCCCTATGGCGTCTTTCCATCCCACCTTACTATTCTTTCGCCATACCTCTCGATGAAGCAACGATTGCTTATGCCGAATTACTGTAAATGACACTAATACTGATATTACATAGCTTTCAACGCCTTGATTGGGACCGGAGTTCTCCTTCAGCAAGTCTCTTTCGCCTTCCCCGCCGGTCTTCTCATCTACCAGAAACGTTCTGCAAAGTTCCTCCCACGCAACGTATCCTTTCGTTTCCCAAGCGTCCTAGGATGGACTGCAAATATCATCGTGGTTTGTTTTGCAGCTATCACCTTTGTGTTCTTTCAAATCCCTGTGGTGCTTCCAGTTACCGCCTTGAATATGAGTACGTATGGTTTTTGACACTTGCCCAACCTTGTTATTCCATCATTCTTTTTCGCCTGCCGTAAATATTCGATAACATACTACGCATTTATTGATACTTCTTGCATGAATAGATTATTCATGCGTTGTCATCGGCTGTATGATGCTCTTCGGCTTGGCCAACTGGTTCATTCACGCCCGGAAGCACTACAACGGTCCACGTATTTCACTTGACGACGTATCCATTTGATCTGAAGAAAAGGACCTTGGTCTCTAATCTAGACCGTTCTTATTTGCTCTTGATTTCAAATTAACACAGCTGGATGCAAGTTGGCAAGTGTGCAAGACAATTCAATAGACATACACAATGTCAATTCTCTGCATGGATTCGATCAGTTTTGAACTTACTAGAATGCCCAGAAAGAGCAGCGATGTATATAGATTACCAAAGCCTGATTCTAGCTTGATGGATTTTGTAAGCAAGTTGTCTTCAGTACAGTCATCAGCAAAATCACAATTCCTTCTATTCATCATGATGTACGGTTCTGTGAGAATGGCCCCACTTATTCCGTGCATGAATCAAGGTTATTCAGACTATTTTTTGGCATAATCTTCTATTTGTATTGAAAATACTCATTTTATATCAAGAACATGTTCTCTTGCATGCTCGTATTTGCTCTCTTTTTGATCTATATAAACTGCACTACTATATCTAGAAACTACAATCAGACATACATACATCAATTCAGAGATCCACTTTTACTCAAAAGTTGCATCCTGATCTAATGACAAGAAGGATATTAATGGTAGAGTCTTGAATTCTAGTTATACTTCATAGGGATACTAAGATAGATGAATTACAATTGAGGCCATTCACTAAATGCAAAAAGACAACGTAGGCATCTACTTCACAAGTTCAACACTCTTTAAGGTTTATTCTCTCTCAACGCCACGATAACCTCCTCAGTACCACGCTTCCCAGACCTCACCGCCCCATCCATATACCCCTTCCACACAACCGATGTCTCTGTCCCTACAAAATGCAGCGAGCGGTACAGCTCCCTGAGTGCAGTCCCAGCCCCATCCGCCAGCAATCCCAACGCCATAACAGGACTCAGTGCTCCCCAACTATACGGATCCTTCGCCTATTCTTATTCAATAACCCTCACAGGTTCAGGAAATGGGCTCCCTTTCTTCGCTGCTACACCAAACAATGTCGAGAGCGGAGATAAAACTTGCCGCTTCCGCTCAGCTGCAGAATGTTTTGACCACTCCTGCCCGGAGTTCGCCGACGATGAAGCAAGTAATAGAGTATTGCTCGTCTTCCTCGACGCAGGTATCGCGCGTGAAGCTTATAGGGCCGAATCTGAAGTGGTGGACTCGGAAAGGCTGAGCTCGCGCCACTAGGGGGAGTTGTAGATGCATATCATTTTGGAATAGTAGCCGAGGTGTGTACTACTAGCCAGGGAAGCTTTGGATGGTGGTAAGGGGGGCGAGAATGTGATGATAGTGTAGAGGGGTGTTGGGATGTATATGATGACTTTTTTGCTCCGTATGGATAGCCCGGTGGATGCGCATGTTACGAGACAGGTACCGGATGGAGATTGGGAGATGGATGGAACGGGATGCGAGAGCTTGATTGAGCCTGGATCGAGCTCTTATGAATTTACATTGATCTAACTAAGTTCGCCTATGTCTAACTCGGCCTGTTTGAAGTCCAACACCGTTGAACTCTATTCACAACTCTGATCTTCCCAGAAAAGGAAGAATCTCGTCTCGATACTCCGCCTTGCTGGGCCAAGGTCATCTGGCGTAGGGGTGGCACTGTGTGGCGTCCGCCTCGCTCGTCCATCCTTCTTGGAGTCAAAGATTTTGATCAAAATTACATCATCCCTAGTCATGCCGCCCTTGAACCACCACTTGTGCTGCTCCAGGCTGTCAGGCGGTGCAACCTGCCACATATGGTTCTCCGACGGCTTGTGCGGCCACCTGAAAGGTACACAATGCATCGTATCGTGTAGTTCATCATCCCGCACAGACCTTGCATCGCATAATGCGAGGGGTTCTCGATGAACTTGTTCCATAGGTCTCCACAGGTTCACGATAGCCCAGCGGTGTTTGCCGTCGTGAAGGGCTCCTTCTCCAGGAGGCAGGTCGTCATAGAGGCGGCGGCGAGCGCCGAGGTCGGACTGGTCGATGTGCACGAACCGGGCGGACAGAAGGCTGCCGTCTGTCATAGCCATGTCCGGCTTCTCAGCATCTTCTTCTAGATTACTCTCCCAGGAGCGTTGGCGGATGATGTGGGAGATTACGCGGACATCAGTGGCGCCCGTGCTAGCACAGAGTCAGTCAGAACACACAGAAACAAGGCTGCCAGATTATACGACTAACTTACATCTTTTTCATGAACTCCTCGCACTCAACATTGTACACTTTATTGAGGTTCTCGTCGATGGGACTCCATGGGAAATCCTTGTAGCTTGTAGGGAAATGTTCGAACTGGAAACCTGTCGTGTCGAGACTGAAGTCCTTCTCGCGGCCGCTAGCATTGTACATTCTCACTGTACGAGGGTCATACTTTCGGCGCATTTGGGCAAATGTGCCACCCCAGATCATCTCATCGCCGCCTTTGGTGGGACAGAGGCGATAGTTGAGCGTGATATCGTAGGAAGGTTTGTTGTGATTGTCAACACCATCGAGCTTGGTTCTCTCCTTGTTGGCTTCGTCGATAGCTTGGGTAGGAGCATACTCCACTTTGCCGCCGGAAACGAGGACCTTCCTCTTTACCTCCGTGTCGAGGAAAGCAAGCTCGTTAGTGGTGGCGTAGTTTAGGTCTAGGGTAGGCATGATGGTTTTGATCAATGAACGAAAGTTCTTGTGTACTAAGCAAATTGCCCAAGGTATGCGTGACAATGCCCTTTAAACAACCTCAAATTTAGCACAGTCCCCTTGCTGATTCGGCATATTTGCGACTTTCGGTTCTCCGGCACGGCGGATGCTGGCACTTGGTTGGCCACGGTGATTGAATGCCGATCGGGTGCTCAGGAAATGTTGAACAAGGGGTGTTGCCGATCGCTGTTGCAACTTACCGATCGAGACCTTCTCTTCGCTTTGACATCAAAGCGAAAGTCTGTTAATCGCGCGGCGAAGACATTAGAAGCGGCACATTTACGGCGGGCTAGAGGGGTTGTCACGGAATACATGGAATATATAGTATATATAATAGGTGTAAGTGTAAAAGTAGTTGTATTATAAGGAATAGAGGTGCTAGAGACTACATACAGGCTATACAGGTGGCTGAGGCTGCCTATATTATTACAGGGGTGATTTAGTCAAAACTATGTTCTTGTATAAGATTTCTTCTATATCTACTCTAGTAAAAAAGGTATAATTTTTTTTGGAATTTTAAACATTCTAATAAAAAAAATATATAAGAATAAGTAATATATATAAATTATTAGTATTATTATAAGTAATTATAATTAAGTAAATATTTATATAAAATTATACTTCTTTAAATAATATTAATTATTTACTAATTATTAGCTTAGTTATTAAGCTTTTTATATTATATTCGGTCTTAGTTAAAGGAAGTATAATGAACTTAAAAGTAAAATAAACTAAGATAGAATTTCTTAGTAAATACTATATATACCACAAAGCGTGTTAATACCGTATACCTAACCTGTGTTGCTAACAACTGTCTCGGTAATTAGCACTCAAATATGTTGACATTCTTTTCAAGGCACGCTAATCGAAGCGCTTGCTAGACATCGTATGATCATTCTAAAGGCCATGTACTCTCTGCACTGTTTAAGTTGTGCACCTTCGGCGAAAGGTTCTCATGGGATCGCGTAATTGGTCTACGAAGCGAGGACCGGCTTGTTCTACGGCTTCTATGTTTAAACCGTGGGCTACAACTAGGATCTTTCTTTTGCGGACCGTTATGCTGTTTCCAAAGGTCTCCATGGCCCGATTACCATGGGCTTCTAGATCTGCCTTGTCGGAAAGTGTTTTTAGTGCAATAGCAAAATCGCCGCTAGGGAGTTTCCTGGCTGCTATAGCGGCCTCTTTACCGACAGACGAGTTGATTTTCCGGCGTAGGTGCGTCCAGCATTTGCCTCTTGGCTACTAGATGTCACGACATTATGTCTCGCTGGTCTTGGAGGTAGAGCCTTCGCGACCTGCAGTGCAGCAGGCGGGAAGGTTGTTGACCTTCGGCCATTGCGCTTTGCTGTAGATCGGTGAAACGGTGATTAATGGGCCTCATTGGACCTGAGAATCCGTTTTGGGGCTGCCCGGTGGGGTTTTAAGCGCTGGTTGTGCTCTAATTGCCGACTCGAGGGGCCTTGACTGTTTATTTAATGGTTGTTTCAAGCAACGCCTTTCTTCGTACCCATAACTGAAGTCCTGTCTCTTCAAATTTGCAAATCGTGACAAAACCACCCCAATAGGCCAGCTAAAATGCCTGGCTCTACGAAGACGCCCCAATCTGTCAAGGCTTACGTTAATTATCATCAACCGCCGCCGAAGGGCGAATCGTATCCTATTCAATACATCGCCACTGTAGGGTTTCAGCGGCAGAAGTACAACCGGCAGCTGGTCCCCGTCACAGATATCCGTACATGTGATGAGGACTTCAATCTTGACACGCAGGGTTTCCAGGTCGTACAAAGTACGATCCAAGAGAAGACCTGGGACGGGAACTATGGATTCGGTCTCCCACCACAATTGCAAAAAGATGTGCAAGACCTGTTAATGAGACAGTAAGCTCAGGTACCACTGGGTATGTTTACGGACCTACAATGCTAAAACCCAACAGCACGGGTGCCACTTATGTCCACCCTTTTGCTCCTCACGTCATCCGCCGTCATCCACATCAGAATATTCTCAACCTTCCTGAAGATCTCCCAGATACGGAGCTACTCAATATGCAAGCCCCTGCTATGTTCATCCACGTCGGTAAGCAGTCTCATCCCGATACTGGCGAGGCCGACCTCATTAATCCGTCGCAGATCAATCATACTACGGTGCCCAAATCGTGCTTGACAGATTGCCCGAAGCAGAAAGCCTTCGTGCCAAGACCAAAACCCGCTGGGGTATCATCAACGTCTGGCAGCCTCTCAAACCTGTCCAGCGCGAGCCATTGGCTGTCTGCGACGCCCGCAGCGCGGACGAGTCCGATCTTCGTCCAGTAACTACGCGAATCGTCCTAGGCAAACCGCCTAATACCATAAACAAAGACAACGAGCAGTGGCACATGGTTGCGAGCCCACAGCATAAGTGGTACTATGCTAGCAACATGACGCCCGACGAGGCACTGTTGATCAAGATCTTTGATTCGAAATTGGATGGGAGGGCCAGGCGAGTGCCCCACACGGCCATTCAGACACCGAATGATCAGGGTCCGCCTAGGGAGAGTATTGAGATTAGGTGCCTTGTATTCTGGGAGGATCAGGAGCTAGAGTAGAAAGCCATAGAATTTTTTTTTTAGAATTGAAGCCCGTGCCGCGTACGACTGTCGGACTTGCGTGAGTCAAGGAGTTGGTACTTCAATTGAACTCGGCGAAGTTGTCCATATCTGCACTTTAGGAACAGCTGGTGCACCGCCTGTTGAGCAAGCTTGAGATCATCACAGAAACTCGAAAATACATAGTTTATAAAATATTTAAAAATACACTTATACTACAAAAGTTCTACGGGTACTTCTAAATAATAGTATTTACAAGAGTATACTAAAATTTCTTTAATTGTTTACTTAATTTATATCTAAATTATACCTTTTTAAAATATACTACTACTCTCCTCTATTTATAATTAAGTATAGTATATATATTAAAATCTAAAAGAAATAGAAAGTAATTTAAGTTATATATAAAGGTTTTAGTATAATATTATAAAGTAGAGGTTTTAGTGTCTAACAACCTACTCGTTTAGACATGTGGCCACCCACTGTATCAACGCTAGTAGGAATTGCAGCAACCATATAAATATATAAATTTAGGCTCCTGGTACAAGCAAATGCAAAGAATAGAAGCTATATCCTAGAGCTAGAATACGATAAATCTTAGGAGACAGGCGAAGAAATGGTGTTTTCCTCGATTTTTCATTTATATACTAGCTATTTCTCTATCTCTCTCTTTTATAAAAGGGGCTGAAGTATATTACAAAAACCGAATGCGTAGGGAGCATATATAGTAAGCTTAGGTAACAGGTGAAGGTGTAAGTAGAGTAATTTATATCACGACTCTCTTACAACTGCTGGGCAGCATGGAGGAGTTACCCCTTCTGCGTTTTTCGGACTTTCCAGATGGGCGGGAGCAATCGTGAAGGCTGCGGTGAACGAGCCTAATTCAAAGATGGAGTTGTTTGCGATCAATTATAGCTAGACTAGACGACTGCTTTTGACAGCCAGTGATCACCTAATGCGTCCAAGAACCTCGTCTGAACAGTGGAGCTGTTTCCTCACCACGGCTGCACCGGTGTACCGTAAGGCGCCATGTTCACCACCTTGCCTACATCGTCGTCCCTCTTCCCTTCTACAACAGCACAGAGCGCCGCGCCACCACCAGCTGGATCTCCCGCACCCATCTTCTTCATAGACTCTGGGTTACTTTCTCCAATATCGGTCGCGAAAAAACCCGGTGCCACACACCAGACCTTGACGCCATCATTCTTCAGCATCCGCACCCACTCAAGCATGACCATGTTCAGCCCAGCCTTGGCCGCTCTGTAAGAGATGGTGCCACGTGGCTTTTGAAACCCAGCAGGTGGCACCTTGAAGGTGAAATGTGAAGAATCAGCAGCATTTGCAAGCGAAGAAACTCCGCTGGTGTTGAAGATGAGTCGTGGGTCGGAGGATTTCAGCAGAAGCGGAAGGAAGGTGTCTGTAAGGATGTGGGCACCGGTGACGTTGATGTCCCAGGACTTGTTATATGCCTCGCGGACCGTCATGTTGCCCAGTTCAATTTGCTGGTCGAGCATCACGCCTGCAAAGAGTGCAAGTCAGTTCACCTGTTCGTTCCAACCCTTCGATCCATATCTTCTGGGAATGAACGACGTACCGGCGTTGTTGACTAACGCATCGACTCTGTCGACCTTGCCCTTGACCTCCTCGAAGGCTTTCTGGATCGACTCATCGCTCTCAACATCGAGCTGGATCGGCTCGACGGTGCTGTGAGACTTGACTTCTGCGCTTGCCGTCTCCGCAGCCCGCTTGCCTTTCGCGAAATCGCGACTACCAAGGAAAATATGGTACTTCGTCTCTGAGCCTAGAAAGGCTCTAACAGCTTGGTAGCCAAGTCCTTTATTGGCGCCTGTAATCAGGACGATCTTGCGGTCGGCCATGGCTGGGATTGTTGCTGCACCGATTGAGTCGTTCTTAGATAAGGCTGATCAGTTCTGGAAATTAAGCGACAGGCGAGAATTCAAGCTGTCAACAACCAGCAACGTACGTATCGTGAGTGAATTGAAGGAGGACTTTGATTTCTGACAGTGGAGATTTATAGTAATATATATATACACATTTACGTACGATAATCGAGGTTCCACAGGCTATAAGGCTACTGAGGTGGAAACTGACTTTCTCTAACCGGCGAAACCTTAGCGTCTCGATCATCGCCTATTGAAGTTACGAAGTTATACATGGCATCGACTATGGTTGCATTGAACGCAGCAGAGCCCTAACTAGTATTAACTGCATGGATCGTTAACATTTAAGCGCAGCGCGCCATTTCCCACCACCGGCGATTAGACCGGCAAATAGTAAACTCTCGCTGTACCATATCCCCGATTCTGCGCTCGGTGCCCGGAGCCGTCATGTTGACAAACTTTGCAGGCCTGTATTGCCGACAAGTGCTTAGGTAGACCGCGGATAAGCATTTTGCTCTTGGATACATTACATATAACTACTTTCCCACCTACTCCGTATATCCACATTTGAATTGTCAAGATCACGGGCAAAATGGGTTCCACCGGACAACCAAAACCTCTCCTCGCATACAACATCTACGTCTACAGGAAACCAGATATGGATGAGCAGAGTCACCACAGCCACATCGAGAATGTCAATACTCCAATCATCAAACCACTCCTTGAGAAGTATGGTGCTGTGTCGTACACTGTCGTATGTTTACCATGTCCAATATCTCACTTTGTAGTAACTGATCGGCACCTGAACCAGACACACAATGACTCTTCTTCAAAAGCGGCTTTCAAGCGCTTGTTTCCTGATGCACCTAGCGAAATGCCGTTAGACTATGACACTATCATCTCTTTGGTGGTCCCAGATATTGAGTGCATCGAGAAGATGCGTGAAGATCCCGACTTTTTGGGCAAGTTCATTCCGGATCACTTCAACTTTGCTGATATGACTCGGAGTCGGTGAGTTCATACAGTCCATTACGTGTAGCCATTGAGCGAATTCTGACGCTATGATCATAGTTGTATTGTCGGATGGGTTCAGCATTACAACTTTTAGTGAAAGAGAAGCCCAATTACTAGAAGCTTTGTTCCGTTTAGATCCCTGCTGCGATGGAAAATTTGCCAAACATCGAGCGATTCATACGATTTCTTAACTACAACAAATTATTGTGAGATGTCTTTGACCACAAGTCATGCATTCGTCACGCTATATGTATACCAGAAGTCAAGTCGACGAACCCTTTTCTGTTGCAAGGATGTCATGTGAGCACGGCTAGGAGCTCGGAAGCTCTCTGTGTTCTTAGATGCCTACGCCATGGGAAGTTCCAAGCAAGCTGAAGTATTAATGGCTATCGATGAACGGAGGATTTGTGGTAGGAACTAGCTTCGTGTTTCTCCATCCGGGGTAGGCGCTTGCCAGCAAGGCTGCGCTTAATTGCTTGTAACCTTATTGGATTCGACGACCGCATACCGTATCACTCGGTTCACAAAGAGGTTGGCCAACAGCCGGCCGTATTCCCTCACGGGCGTGTGTATCGTGCCATATTTCCATGCCCCTTTAAATGCGTAGAAACCAATATGCCACAGTGGCACATCGAGGCTCTATCCCCACTCTGCTTCCATATGTATGTTGATGGGTCGAATTCGTGCAATCTGCAAGTCATGTCATTGAGCCTCGAGCAACTGGAGCATTCCGAGCAGCTAGCGTGCAATCCACGAGGAGCTAAGACGTTGCACGCGGATGAACCCGTTTAAGACAGTCAAGCAGTCCAAGCAATCTGAAGCTCTAGAGCACAGCTTTTAGCCCAAATTAGCAAATTAATGCCAATTGATTTAGGCACCTGTACAGGTCAAGTTGACATACCCGTCGCTTCGATAAGGTGAGCGCACTATAGATGCAACAGTGAATGACGGATTATCGACCACTAACCACTATGTAATATTTCATTTAATATTTCATTTAATAGAGATATTAGTAGCCTAGAATTAATACAAGCATATTATCTATATACAAGATGGAAACACTAACTTCTAGCTCTCTACCACTTATTTAAAGAAGTTAGAATCTATAGAGATCCTAGAAACTATACTTAATATAATTAAGATATACCTAAAAGACTCTAGCTTAAGGCTCTAATTTGGAGCTTTACCTAATTATATATATAAAGTAATACAAGCTCTTTTAAATAAGTATACTTTAAAGAGGTTTAGAGTTAATTAAAAAATATAAGGTATATTATTAAATTAAGAGAGGACTCCTATTAATAAAGATCTATACAAACTACTAAAACAATTACTAAATATCCTTAGATTCTCTTTAAGAATTTAAATCCACTCCCCTATCTTAATATTATACTCTAATTAGCCTAAATTTTGTATATTATACGAGTGTACTCACTCTATAGTAATTCTTAGTAAAAGTGAGTCTGATTTATGAGACTAGACTTTCTAGTAGAGCTAAGAGTCGGTTAGTAATACAATATACGTTCCCTCAACCGACGAGTAATAAGCAGTTCCACTTTTACTATCTAGTGTTTCTAATATGGTAGCATCTCCTTAGGGACGCAAGGTTACCTAAATGCCGTAATTAATAGTAAGTTCACCTCACTGTTAAGCGATCCCAAATAATCGCCGACCGGAAAACCCTAGGCGGCTATTAATCGCTGGTGCGTTTCGATCGATTGCCGGGCACTAACCATTTCCAGAAATAGGGCCCCGCCTCGCGTTTACGTAGGTGCCGGGGTAAGTTATTGCAGTCACCGCCTTTATATCTCCCTGCGAGGTAGAATTCTCCGAAGACTACGACTCATGAGCAGGTTTCGAAGTTACTTTAAAGGGACCCTGGTCAAACATCATATTTACGATTTAGCCTTAGTCCCGATTGCAATGCATTCCCCGATATCACTAATAGGGAGAACCTCTGGAGAGTCCCATTTCCACGCATCCCGATGTCCTGCGGGACAGGTTAAACAGGAAAGCGATAGAATAAAGCAGCGGTACAACCATGTGAGAACTTTTTCATCCATAGATATAGACCTCTCTTTGCGTTAGCCTAATCCGCTACGACAGATACCTAATTATGCCATACACTCCCAACCTTCCGCAGGTCCCTAACCGATACGCCTCGGTCAACGCCGATCCCCAAGGTGAAGGCGACGCCCGCCCTACCGCCCTCCAGATTATTCAAGATGAAGACCTTGTCGGGAAGCTGAACGACAAAGTCGCATTAGTGACCGGAGGCACCAATGGCATCGGCCTAGAGATTGTCCGCGCGTTGGCCAAGACCGGGATGAAGGTCTTTTTCACCTCGCGAGATTTCGCAAAGGGTCAAAAAGTGAAGGAGCAGCTACAAAGTGAGGATGATGGCCTGAGGATAGAAGTCGTGGAGATGGAGTTGAAGAGTTTGAAGAGCGTGAAGAAGGGTGCTGAAGACGTCCTGAACAAAACCGAGAGGTTGGACGTCCTGGTGAATAATGCAGGTTAGTCTCGTCTAGTCGTATAATGCACTTCCCAAATAGACAAGGATCCCGACTAACGCACTTGGATTATTAAAGGTATTGCGGCGACACCCCGTGGCTACACGGACGAGGGGTTTGAGCAACAATTCGGTGTCAACTACCTCGCACACTTCTACCTGTTCCAACTCCTTAAGCCGCTCCTTCTGCACACCGCCTTTATCCACAAAGTAAATGTGCGGGTTGTTACTACCTCAAGTACATCACATACGGCTTCAACCGTGCATCCCGAGAACAATTACGACACGGCGAACCCTAATGGCAAAGGCTACGAACCCGGGGTGTCGTATGCCCACTCTAACACTGCCAAAATCTGGTTCTGCAACGAAGCGGAGCGACGGTATGGCTCCAAGGGCGTACATGCCATCAGCATACACCCTGGCGGATTCGGGAGCGGATTGATGGAGTCCTCGGATGAGGAGACTCGGAAGATGTTGGAGAAATTGATCGAAATGCCGCATATTAAGAAGGTGTGGAAGAGCGTTGAGCAGGGCGCCGCAACGAACGTGTTGGCAGCCGTCGGGAAGGAGTATGAGGGCCTCGGAGGATTCTACATGGAGGATTGTGGGGTGAGCAAGCCAATACCAGACGATGTGCAGTGGTCAGGGTATGGGTTTAAGTCGTGGGCGTTTGACGAGGAGGGCGAGAGGAAGTTGTGGGCTGATTCATTGAGGATGGTTAGGCTGGATGATGATCTCTAGCCCAGCGACATCTAATCTTCGCGTCAGAAGGGGTAAGATGTCTATATTTCCGCCGTTGATGCATAGAATCACAGTAAAGATCTCGACGCTCGAAAGAATTAAATCGAAATTATAAAATCTCCTTATTTTTGATAAATATGATATTGATGTGGTTATTAAGTGAGTCGCCCACTTTTAAATATAAAAATTACCTATGTATAACTATGCACTTTCACTAAATTTAATATAAAAGTCTTTGGATTTTAATAGCTTGATACTATCCTCTCTCCCCTAAATAATAGTTATTTAGTTGAATAGTATATTACGTAATTTATAATTTCTATTGTAGTATTATTAGCTAGAACTCTCTATCTACAAGTCTATTAAATAACTATTACTTAGAGAGAGAGAGATTGTATAAAGTTTAGGAAAGTCATGATGCGAACGGGCGACGTTAAATTAAACTTCGAACCAGGGAAATAGGCCCGCTTGGTCCGCTCTGCTGCAGCTTGTGCCAATCACATAGATTCGGCAACCGACATTAAGTTGTACTTTTCCTCTTCTAGTAACGAGAAATTATCCCTGCTATATATAACACTCTAACTAGGAGATCAACTAACGACATACTTATATACATATAGAACATAGAGGGACCAGGGCTGCAATTACAAGCCTAGTCTAGGGCACTTCCTACAAGATAGCATTACAGCTACAACTTCTCGCTACCCTAAACTGCACTATTACTAGTAATGCCAAATAACTAGGGTTGCAAATTAGTTGACTAAAACCGTGCCAATTATAGTCTTAGACATAGATAGACAGAGGTGGTAGAAAATGGGAAAGCGGTGGCCCAGTACAGTGCCTTGGCACGGCATTCGAGACTGAACGGCGAAGCCAGCCCCTGTCGCGATACGAAAGCCGTAACGATTACAATGAATACTTCTGATCACCGATCGAACCTCTAGTCTAGCGTTAATCAGTTTTCATTTGACCCTTTTAGCAATGTCGCTCCTAAATTTGGTCAGATGTTCTCGGAAGCCTGTTTCCTCACTTCCATTGTCTGCTCAATTCAATACATCAAGCCATGTCGCGCGCGAGCAGTATCTTAGAATTGCGCGACTTGGTACCTAACAGTGAGAAAGCCAATGATGAGGTGACTCCTGACACGCAGCAAAAGCAAGGCAGCTCCGAAGACGATGTCGACAACACCCCATATCCCACTGGCCTTCGATTGGCCCTCATCGTCTTTGCATTGTTTTCCTCGGTGTTCATCGTTGCCGTCAGCCAAACCGTCCTGGCCACGGCGATACCAACCATCACAAGCGCATTCCACAGCTACGATGACATTGCATGGTACAGCACAGGTGAACAAATCACGGCGGTTGCCTTGCAGCTTCCCTTTGGAAGCGCCTACTCGCTATTAAACAATAAATGGACGTTCTTGGCCTCAGTTATTATCTACCTGCTCGGGAGCGCTGTGTGCGGTTCCGCGTCAACGTCAGCCGCGTTCATTGCTGGCAGAGCTATCCAGGGTGCTGGGATGGCAGGAGTATTTGGGGGGTCGTTTATCATTATTGCACGCATCACTCCGCTCAGAAAGCGAAGCCTGTTTGCCGGCTTGTTTGGCGCTGCGTATGCCATCGCTAGTGTTGTCGGGCCTATCATGGGTCAGTGAATGCTTTCCTTCGTGTCTTGATCAGAACAGGTTGCTAATTTGTTAACTCAGGCGGTGCTTTCACGACTCGGGTCTCCTGGAGATGGTGTTTCTATTGTACGTGGCCACGACCGTCGTCCATTTAACTGCTAATAACTGATCGACCCAGTCAACCTACCAATTGGAGCAGTGGTGATTCTCGTCATCGTTTTCTGCCTACCAGCATCTCTGGGCAGAACCTCGACTGAGATCAAGAAGATGAGGTGGTCGCAGATTATACAACGTTTCGATCCTCTCGGCACAACCCTACTACTCACCTCTCTGGTTTGTTTGATGTTAGCCTTGCAGTGGGGTAGCGGTGAATGCCCTTGGAGTAGTGGCCGTGTCATTGCAGTCCTAGTGGTATTCGGAGCTACTCTTATCCCTTGGATGGTCTTGCAGTATTTCCAGGGCGATGATGCTACAGTACCTCTCAGTGTTGTGAAACAACGGTCTGTCGCGGCCTCGAACTTGTACCTGCTTTTCTTGAATGGGGCCTTTGGAGTCTTCATCTTCTATTTGCCAATCTGGTAAGTTGTGGACAACTACGAGTCGATGCCTGTTGCTATACTGACACGAGATCAAGGTATCAATCGATCAATGGAGACAGTGCCGAGTCATCGGGGTTAAAACAACTGGCACTGTGTATTAGCACGGCTCTCGGGGCAATAATAGCTGGCGGACTGGTCGTACTGATCGGTTACTACAACCCTTTTTTGATCCTCGGCTCGGTTTTTGTAACAGCTGGCGCGGCACTCCTGCTGAATATCGAACCCGGCACTGGGTTGGGCATGCTGTAAGTTTGAGCACGACAACCTCATACGACCATGGCAGCCAGCTAACGATGACTTATAGAATTGGCGCCCAGATCCTGTGCGGTGCAGGTGTGGGAGTCGGTGCTGAACAAGCCAACGTCGCTGTTCAAACGGTACTGCCGGACGACAAGGTCCCAAAAGGCACAAGTTTGACGCTCTTTACAAGACTACTGGGAGTTGCCTTGTCTGTTCCTGTAGCTCAAAGTGTCTTTCAACAGGCACTTGCTAAAAGCCTTGGCAAGTCCGTTGCTGCATCTATCTATGGTGACGATGGAGTTACGGATATGAGGGAGAACCTACGAAGAATATTCGGTAGCGACACTCCTGCATTTCAGAGTGCTCTGAATGATTTCAACCATGCTTTGACAAGGACATTCATGCTCGCCATGATATTGGCCGCAATCTCGGTTCCATTTGCCCTCCTTGTGGAATGGAAGAGCGTTAAAAAAGAAAAGACAGACAGATAAGGCATGAAGGAATACAAAGGAAAGAGCGAGAAGTAGCAGGAGGATGCCGCGAAATGCAGCTTGTATAACAAGGAGAAGATGGAGATGAGAGTTGGATCAAGGATAAACGGGCTCCAAGCGCTCTGGGTCGACAAGGGACCTATATGAGCAGTCTATAATATAAGGCGCCTCTAACTCTCAGGAGATAGTTTCCTCTTTTCCTTTCTTCTTAACCTTTAGATTTTTATAATTAGAAGTATCTGCCCTCCCCGAGGACAACGTCATCGGCGAGGTCGTCGAGCCGTGGATGCATCCCTCCGTGACCCCCAACGTCCGCGCCGCCATCAAGCGGCCGTACGAGCTCATCTATTACACCTACTCCCAGGCCATCAAGTCCCACCTGACCGCTATCCCGCTCCAGCGCTGGACCGGCTGGGTTATGAAAGCGACCTAGCCTATTTAAGGGCTAGTGAGAGGCTCGAATGGACGTGCAGCATCGAAACAGATGCTATGTAAGCTCATGTTGCAAGCAAGGTCTGTAGTGATTGCTGTGTACAACGTATGTACAGTACACAGCACGGGGAAAGCCTTAAATCTGGTAAGTGAAAAAAAGCCAGCTCCAACAGGGAAACAAGGCTAGGGCGCTTGCAGTATTCGCGGGAAAGGAACGGCGAATGACTACCCCGAATGATCAGCTGACCCGGCTCCGGCGTAACTCGGCGATTTACTTTGACCCGTGTACGACGACTCGATGCCGCAGTATGCCGCGAGGCCGTTGCTACCGTGCTGGATCCCATTGAGCAACAGATAGACCGGAGTTGTTGGAGGCAGCATCATATTTTGGCTGAGTTCCGAAATATTCGCTGGATGCCCAAGAATGGAACGAAAGTATTCCAGAAATTCTTGCGCACCTGGCCAATACCCCGTATCGAAGGGGTTCAGCTCGGGGAATGCCCTAAGCCAGCCATGAGGATCATCCATTGCGTTTTTACCGAGTTTGCTGGTTGGGACGTTTTCCTATAGCATGTACTGTACGGAGGTCGCGGCAAAAAGTCATAGGACTACAGGGGCCCCTGTAAAGTAGGCTTGGCATGGCTCGGCAGTCAGTTTTCAGTGCAAAATTAATGCTGTTCAGAGGCTACTAGCTATTCTATCTATTGTCAAACCCTATCAGGGTTCCTTTTCCGTCCCCCTGTACTCTCATTATATTCATTACCTCCTTCAAGCTCAATAATCTTAGTAATATGAATAGGGATCCTCTCAATCCAAGCCTGAATTTACTCTTGTGTAAGAGTATTTTCTCAACAGTCTATCTAATCCTCTTCTATTTGCTTCTTTGAAGTAGCTGCCCTATATTTCGTAGTCTCCCCCTTCATCTAAAACTAGGCCGGCCCGATTGCGTTCAAATCAGGTGAGTTTGCACACTAGAGCATTCGTTGAACATAGGCCATACTATATACTCGGTGTTGATAGCAGTGTGCGTGTAGTGAAGCATTGTCTTCTTGTACAATAGTGTTTGGCCTATCCTTAGTATACTCCTTTACAAAAGGAAGAGGCTTTCCTTCAAGGATATACTTCTTATAGTCATAGTAGTCAATACCTCCTTTTGAGTCCCTTATAAGCTTGCCAGCTTTCTTTGTCCACTTCCATTTAGGCTTTACACCTAGTATATTAGGCGACCGAATAGGATTACAGGGCACGAGTCTATAGTCCTATGACTTTTTGCCGCGACCTCCGTAAGTAAGTCATTGATGGCGAGGTGGACTGACGTGACTAACCGGTGAAGCTCGTACCTCATAAGGTTGTGAAAGATACAGCAAGGGAGAGGTACGTACCACTATGAGTCGGGAATAGCTTCACGTTCTGTATATTTGCTAGAGAGATTCGTATTTTAAATAAAATATCAATTCTAAGTTGATCAAATTTCGTGCGTTATACTTAAATTATTCTAATATTTGTCGGATTAGTTGAATCAGGGGTGACGGCTCGCTTATTATATACATTAAAAAATAGTTATTATATTTTCTTTATCCTTTTTTTAATTTATATTTTTTATGTAAAATTCTTAAGATTTGGGTGTATTTTAAAATTAGTTTACTTGCCTATGTATTTCACTTTTCCCAACTAGGAGCGACCACGACATAAAGGCTAAACCAAGCGAGGCCGACGATTAATGCGTTCGCTTACATAACCTTACTGAGGCTAGGAAGGTGGATGAAACTCGGACGTGCGGCAATTAATCGCCGAGAGCTTGGTTGGCGTCCCGAGGAAAGTGTGCGTAAAGAAAGGGTACAATTGTAATGACCGGTCAAGTCACCGAACGACTGGAGCAATGGTCTGCCGTGCACATGGTGTCGACCGCAAGACCGGAGAACTGCCAGCAGCATCCTGGTCAAGCACTTGTGTCCTCATCCAGCTCCCACTTCTCCCACTTGCTGTTCTCGGTGATTGTAATACTCGTGTACCTATTCGTCTATCTTAGTTCGCATGCCACTACCGCCACTTTCCTTTGTTGGCCGCCTTTATTAATCACCGAGGCCGTGGAAATATTTCCTAAACATAGAAATCTCCGGCGATTTACGCCCCTGCTTTCTCTGGTGACGTTCTACCAGGAAGTTATGTCCTCTTCGTATAGGCAGCTATTTTTCGTTGGTGCTTTCCATTAATTGCTAGTCGCTAATTATCGAGCTTCGCTTAGGGGCGACTTTAGTTACAATTACTCCTAGTCAGGGAAAGTAGTCTATGTAGGCAAGTAGGCAAGTAGTCTTAGGTAGTTTTAATTATATATTTATAATTATAACAATTTTTTTGTAAAAGTCTTAACTTTTAGTAGAGTAGTAACTATTAAAAATTTAATAATTAAATAAAACATTTAGATTATTATAAATAGAAAATAACTTCTAAGATTAAGAATTTATTTAGTTTTAAGATGGAGCTCTATACTAAAATTTTATAATTTTATATCTATTTAGGTATTATAGATAAAAATTAATATATAAAATCAAAATTACGCAATTCGCTTATCTACAAATTTCACTTTCCCCGACTAAGAGTGGACACAACGTAGAGGTTACCTAAGCGAAGACCGACGATTAACTTGGATTTGAACCCGGATTTCGTAGAGGACGGCTGCTAAGATCAGCTCGATTCACGATCAAGCGGTTCGGAAAGCATGATATCGGGATAGCATGGCTTTGATCTTATAAGAAAACTGATACCCATATGTCTAAAATTTCCTTAGTTTAACAAACGAAGTGACGTCTACCAGCCTCTAGTTCTGCCAATTGATCACCTCAGTTGAATCTACCACATCGCCCAGTCATGCATAGCCGCGTTCAAGGAGATGAGCTCTTCGAGCTTGTCTCAACCCTTCTCTCAGCCTCAGCGGACCTGAACAAGTTCGTGGCCAAGCGCGGTCTTCAACAGCCTTCCTTTGCTGCTACTGCACCAAGCATCGAGCTCACCTCAGACAACGCACCTTACTTTTACGCCAAAAGCACCATTATTGAAGCCGCCGAGCAGATTATCCGCCTTGTGCGTGGACCGCGAGACGCATTGATTACACTCAGCTTCGAGCATTGCGCCACAGCTTCTCTGCAGATTGTCTTGAAGTACAAATTGGCCAGCCTCATCCCGCTTGAAGGGACAACGACATACGCGGCCATTGCCGAAGCCGTGGGGAAGTCAGAAGTAACGCCTGCGCTCGTTGAGCGTATCATCCAGCACACGGCATCATTCGGCTTGTTTGATGCTCGGCCAGGCGGTACGGTCGCGCACAATGCCATGTCGGCCTTGCTTGTGACCGACCCGGACCTTGAGGCATGGATGGATCTGAGCGCTACCATTGCTTACCCAGCCGGAGCGGCTGTACCAAAGGCCCTTGAGCAGTATGGCTACAGCATGGAGTCGGATGAGGCTCCCTATGGGGCATCTATTGGCAGAAAGATCTCGCAGTTCCAACGTTTCCGTGAAGCTGATGGCCACAAGGTCTACGAGATGTTCGCTCGTGCAATGCGCGGCATCTCAGCGGGAGGTGCGTACGATGTACGGCATGCAGTGGATGGCGGATATCCGTGGCACTTGCTGGAGCAGGGACGCGGCCACCTGGTAGTCGATGTCGGCGGTGGACCAGGTCATGTGGCTATGGTTCTGGCTGAGAAATACCCAAAGCTCCGGTTTGAAGTTCAGGACCTGCCAGAGACTGTAGCGGTGGGTGCGGAGTCTTGTCCGGAGCATCTAAAGCCGCGCATCACCTTCCGTCCTCACGACTTCATGACGCCACAACCGGAACATACTGTCGCCACCGATGAGGGCATTGCATACTTCTGCCGCTTCATTCTGCACGACTGGAGCGATAAATATGCCCAGAAGATCCTGCAACAACTCGCATCCGGTCTGCGGCCTCAAGATCGTATCATTATCAATGATGTGGTGGTTCCGGAGCCAGGGCAAGAGATTCGCGAGAGGGAGCGCCGAATGCAGTAAGTCTTATGTATGTCCTTGCAGGTAACTGATGACTGACGAATATTACTTACAAGTGACCGCGATTTGTTGATGCTGATGAATCTGAACGGCCGCGAGCGGACAAGGACGGCGTTTGAAGATTTATGCAATGCCGTGACGCCTAAACTTCGCGTGCAAAAGATTCATCGTCCAGAACAAGGAGAGCTGTCGCTCATTAAGATTACTTGGGAGCGCATCCAGTAGGAGACAAATGGGATCAACGGGCATCACTCTACTATCCCTCCCTTTGTATGTTAGTTATTTAGTGGGCCTAAAAATCACGAATCTAATTTATATATGGAATTTCTGAGCTCGCTTGTTTGCTCAGATAATACGGAGCCCTAGTAGTACCTAAAGCCTATAACCCAAATTTTGTTTTTGCGAGAACACTATACTACACACTATGTATTTTATTACAACTAGCGATAGTATGCTTCTTAGAAGGAGGTACAACGGAGAAGAAGAGTTATCCCAAGGGGGATTGTTGCTGGAAAATAGACTTTCTTAGCGTAAAACTTAGTACATTCTTAGCAGCTTTTTTTTTCCTATTCAGGAGAAATAATGGAGGCTATTTCATGCAGTCTTATCTTAGGCAAATAAGGCCATTTCATATAGAAATATAGGTAATTTTACCTTAGGCTCTAAAATCGAATTACTAGTAATATAGGCTTCGAAATCGAATTATATAGGCATTACAATTCGAACTAATATAAGCTCTGAAATCGACTTATATTCGCTCTATACCCTAGTCTTCTAAGAAGTCGCGTGAGCTCACCGGGCATCACCAATATATGCTATTGCTAGTTGTAGTAAAATATATAGTATATAGTGTATAGTATAGTGTTTTCGTGAAATTAATTTTTGGGTTATAGGCTTAAGGTACTGCCAGGGCTCCGTACATAACCCTGCTTAAGGATCCACTGAATAGCTAACATACAAGGAGGGGCGGGGGGG